>VXCM01000402.1:340146-439553 GCA_014773175.1 Lucifuga dentata
CTTTTTTTTTTTTTTTTTTCACACATGACCCCTAAGGGGCTCCATAGTTTACAAAGCTGATTCAATATAAAAACTTTACAGTCCCATCATGTCATATTGTGAAAACTTTCAGTTTATGGTCGCCTCGTTCCTACCATCATACATCAGGCGTGCTGGGACGGGTTCTAAGCAGGTCCTCAACACTTTTATATGCACTGACCCTATTCCAGTTAACACTGGCTTCTGTATCACGCCTCTGCTAAGCGATCTGCCTCATATGAAACACAGGCCAGACCTTTCATATGTTCACAAAGATTTAAGCCTCACACACAGGTGGTAAGGAGGCTCGGAAAAGAGACAGGCAAAGAAAAGAGAAAAATATCTGTTACGATCTACCTATTACTGGAGCTCCATTTCTGACAAATGTGTGTGAAATTATGCTCTTTTCCTACCAGTAAAAAAATAAATAAATGCGTCTGAATCCCAAATCATTTCCTCAGAGTAATTTAGAAGTAATTTGGAGGTGTAGTGATGCACTATAATCGGCCAGTGAACTGACTCTGAAATCCATGCTCCAATACGTTATGCTCTCTCTCATACTGATGTTGGGTTTTCTCAGTGGTTCATATCATTTTCCCCATCTGCTGCATATCTAAGCCAAGCAGAGATATTCACGCAGCACCTACCCATTCAATGTGGGACTTCTTTTTCATCTCTGCTGTTCATTTCCATTTTCATGAGTGTGAAGAAAGCCAACGGTTAAAGCTTCCAGAGTGTTTCCTGATGCTGAATCTAACTGTCATGATGTTTGGCTTCTCCTCATTTCTGAAAATAGCAAAGGACAGAACAGGCCAAGGGCAGATCCAGCATCATCCATACTTCAACTCCCAAATCAGGCCAAGTGTCCCACCATGACTCTCACGTCTGACTTGCATTTGCTTTAACTTCACCCTGCTTTGTACTGTAATAAAATTGATGTAGCACTTAATATAATTTTTTTAAGTGAAAATTTAAACCTCACAGCAACCAGCAAAGATGCAAGATGAAATGTATTAATCAAACTAAACTAAAAAAAAAGGAACAAAAGGCTTGCAAAAGCAGACTTAGCTCCTATATCTGCTGAAGGGAAGGACAGAAAGGTGAAAAGAAGAGCCTTTAAATGCTCCTGTCAGGTGTGGCTCATCAGGTTGTTGATTAGGTTGCAGTTTACCAAAATTAGGATATGAATTCACAATACACAGCCCATAATTAAAAAAAAAAGATAGAATAAGGCAGAGCGTGCTGTAGAATAATTAAAATGATAATCAAGTCACGATTATGGCCCTAATTTGTTTGTTTGTTGTCGTTACATGATCCGTTTTTGATTTCTTGAATCTTTCACCTTCATTCTGTAAGCAATAAACACTTTAAAATAGTTTCATGTTTACCAGATTTTCACAAGTAAAAATGTGTGGTCCTGGCTATAACTACAAACTATAACTTATAAAATGAACTGAATTAATATGGAAGTAATTTAAGATTTTGATTTTAAGATTTTCAAATTTAAATTAACTTTCTATTGATACATTTACACCACCAAATACAAGTGGCCAAGTTCGGATTTATTTTTTTCTCATAAGTGGCATATATAGCTATATATAACCAGTGCAGTGCCCGTTGAAAATGTGCCTGTTCAGACTGGGCTGGACTTCGTGGGTGTGCGCCACAGCTGCCATAAGTGCCTGTGGAGCAGCGTATATGCTGCCGCGCCCAGAGTGTATCCTGCCACGTGGACTACTTCTTACCGGCACAGCTCAATTTGAGAACCGCTCATCCAAACATCTTCACACGTGACACTTCACGTTGTTGAATCTTGAGCAATAAAGCTGCTGAATATCAACTTCATACAGTTCTGGGTTCTAGAGATGTTGGTGCCACAGACAGAGATTTCTTTCTTTATAGTTAGATAATTTTTTTTTTTTTTTTTTTTTAAATAATGAAAATAATGAGAACAGGAATCAAACATCCTTGAAATAGATAATCCATCACAGCGAACATGACATCTATAAAACATTTTTGTTGAAGTAATTTCAACATTTCAACATGGATTCAACACGGCGCTACACAGAAGAAAATATCTGCCAGGGCCTATCGTCCCAAGAGAAGACGGCTTTTACAGAGAAATTAAAACAACTATGCCTTCTGCTATTGTAAGTGTTAAAATATTGAATTTTAGGGTGGGTGTGATTCTGAAAGATTAGGGGGTTTTGCACAATAACATGAAAACTAAAATGGTTTGATGTTTTGGAAAATGGTTGGCAGTAACATAGCATGTATGTGGGCATAGCATGTATTTATTGGGCCTCAAACATGCAAAATCTGGTTTTATTCTGATTTCATCTTAAATTTTTCCTCACCCCAACTTTCAGTTCTTACTTGATACTAAAAAATTTCACTTGATTATGTAAAATATGGCTTGTTGTAGCAGTGTAGCTTTGTTTTAAATTGAAGTTTTCTCAACAGTTTGAAACACAGAACTCTGCCTGTGCACATGAAACCCACACAGCTCTGAGCAATTGTTTCTTGATGGAGCTTTTCCTCCTTCCAAAGCTTCCCAGCCGGTACTGATGAGCCTTGATGCCATTAGTGTTGATTTTGTGCGACAGCGATGAAACCAGATAATGAAAATCAATAAGGCAAGCTTCACGAAGTCAGCTATTGTCAACTTTTATTAATCATTTTCTTGGCAAGTGTTGACATTTCTCAGCTGCGCACACATGCATGTACACACAAACGCACACGCAGACATGTGGACACACACCGGTATTCAATCAAATACAAACACGCTTTCAAATCTGTTGACTTACTGTGTTTATTCAGACCAGTAATCATTGGAAACTGTATTGATCGTGCATTTTGAAAGCTTGAATATATTTAGAAACTCCATAATTCTAACAAAATTATTCAGGATTTTGGAAACATTTTAAGGGGGTGATTCATAAAACACAGTGCCAGATTTAGTTTGTTGATAAGGCAAGTAGCGCCACGTAACCAACAAAAATGAATTTGATAAATAAGCCCACTCAGCTGATCAGTCAGTATATTTAAATGGTGAGTTTTTATCTGATCTTGCACACATTCCATTCTCTCTCTCTCTCTCTCTCTCTATCTATCTATCTCTCTCTCTCTCTAATGCATTGTTGCGGAAAGATCTCTTATCACTACTATCTTAACATCAGTCACTTAAAATATGGAGCTTTAAAGCAGAAATTAGTACGGTGGCTGAGAGAGCTCACGGTACGCAACATAGAAAATAAACCATGACACGTTCATTAATTTGACGACACGCTGCATTTAATGAAACACCGCAAATATCACATAACACAAGGGAAGTGAATGAAAACACAATGGAAAATAATGAAAACAAAAAATGGAAAATAATGAAAAAAACAGAAAATAATGAAAACAAAATGGAAGTTTAACAGGAAACTTTATAAGCGGGACACAGCACAGAAGTGAGAAACAAGAAGTAGCCTAAATGTATTTAAGCTTTAATATTTTGATTGTGGAATTCATATGTAATCAGATTTGTATTTGTAGTGTTGGGGTTCTCAGTTAACCATCCAATATTGCTGTTTTACAGAAATTAAACTTGTNAAAAAAAAAAAACGGAAGGATTTCTGGTTCTATGCTGTGTCCTGCTTTCAGAGTTTCCCGATAAACTTCCTTTGTGTTTTTATTCACTTCCATTGTGTTTTCATTATTTTCCGTTGTGTTATGTGATATTTGCGGCGTTTCAGTAAATGCGGCGCATGTCGTCAAATTAATGAACGTGTCGTGTTCATTTTCTATGTAGCATACGGTGAGCTCTCGGCTACTGTAAATTAGGTTTCCTCTGCCAATTTAATATGGCAATGTGGCTTTAACAGCAAGTGAAGCAGCGTAAAACGTGGCTCTTAGATATGAAGCAGCTCATTAACACGCTGATCTTCATCTGCTTTTACCTGAAACACGCCTTACTGTGAAGTGCAGGTAACAGGACGATACACGAAGCTTTTTGAACGAGCTTCAGCTCTTGTTTAGCGTGACACAGTGTTGTTTCTGTGATTTTTAAAAATGTTCTTATTAATCACCCACTTAGTCTACAAAAGTTTCTTCAGTTTAACTCAGGCTTAATATTTTCACTTATGTTTCACTGTAAAAACATTACAAGACAACAAATCAAATGTAAATTCATTGCTTTCAATTAAACCACTTTCCCCTGATCCTTCCATCCTTCCATCCTTCCTTGGGTTTTGCTCTTCTTTATATTGAGTTCTTTTGTGTTACATCCACAGACATGGTTAATTTTCTCTGGCTGACCTATCAGTGCTCCACGTTAGACAAATTGCATTTACATCTTCACAAACGCTTTCAATACAGACAACAAAGGGAAACAGAAAAACCGAAGAGCAAGACGCACATGATAGGAAGCTGGAACCACGACGAGCCTCGCCACCATTCCATCTGCTGCTGAAGTATGTGTGTGTGTAGTGTTTTGCATGTCTGTCAGAGGAAGTGTGGAGGCTTTATTGTTAACGCAATAGCCCTTGATTCAATGTCAGCAGTGAATATTCTGTCTCATCTGTACACACAAAGGCTAAATCAACAAGCTTTCTACAGAGAAGCACAAGTGCCACTTTTGATTATGAAATCACACCTGACCTTCTTCTTCTGTCTGTACTTTCCAAGCTTGTGTTGGGATGCAGCAGGTTTGGAGGATGGCGTGATAAAAGGCGGCTGGGTTTTTGGGCTCTGTAGCTATGTACAAACTTTTGGCAGATGCTGCAACTCTGGGGAACAAAAGGACGGGAGAAGGGTGACGTTTGTTCATCCCACAGAGAAAAATGTGTGATCGCAGGAAGGGAGCGATGATAGCCTGTGTTTCGCGTCCTTGGAGGCCCCCACTGACTCATGAATATCTGGCCCTGCAGCTGATAGCGATTGGCCGTTGTTACAAGCGGAGCGGCCTTGTCTCTGTTCATTGCTTGTGTCCCCGACTACATACAACAGTAGCCTCTCATCCCGCTCTGACGGCACACATGTTGGTTTGAAACCACATGGAACAAATAACAGTATGGCTGCAATTGTGTGGTTTCGTATCAGTTTAATTGGGGACGATAGTTTGTCCTTGAAAAAAGAAATCCATTTGCTACCAAGGTTTAGATAACAATAGTTTTCATCATGGGTTTATTGACGGACACAGAGGGATATTGCATTTAAGATACGAAATGTAAGAAATGCCAAAAAGTCAACTTACACCAACAAGGGTTTTACATTGTGTGTGGAAATTGTGTCCTTGAAGAAATGGACACTGGGAAATGCTTTCTTGCACATAATTTGTTCTTCAATTGTAATGTCTGGGGGGAAATTACTTCTATATATAATCGCTGCAACAAACAGAAGATTCATTTTGGTGTTATTAAAACTCTGAGATTTTTTTTTTTAAGATGAAGGAATTTTGTTGGTTTATATTTAGGAAGAACACATAAATCATAAAACTGAAATTCTAAGGTTTTAGCTGGCTAAGGCTTAGCAACAAAGTGCTAAGCATACAAAACAAGTAACAAAAATTTAGGCTTACCTGCAAATACCCCACAATGAATAGATATTTCTGTCCTTGAAGTGTCCTCCAATCACGTTCATAGATTTTAAAATTTGTGGAACATAAATAGCAATGCACCAGCAGCACTGATGTTAGTTTAGCTAACTACATACTCTGACAGTCAAGTGTGTGTAGTGTGCATTTGCATGTGTTCATGCAACAGCTCAGCCTGATTTCCAAAAACTCTACTTCCATTTGTTCATCCATTTTCCCTTTAACCACTTTAACCTTCTGGACACCAAGCAGTTTCTGGGTGGTTTTTGCTCCTGTCACATTTTTACTCACTGTGGCTCATTTTTCACTGTAGCTGCAAGTCCTGCACCTCTATGGAAGCAGCACAATCATGGCTATATGTAGGGAGAACTCAAAAATGTCTTTTGTGCAGTATAACACAGTTATAATGTCATAAATCATAAAAAAGAAAAAAACGTAAGTTGAATTTCTTTGATAATTTATTTTAAATAATTGAAAAAAAGATGGAATCTATATGTATAACATTTTTCCAAGTGTCCACAAGTGTTACCAATATTGGAAAAAAAGGGGGCTCCACATGCTATACATACTGAACTGTTTACATTTTTACAGCCTATAATTAGGTAGGCCCAGTGCCTCTCCTCTCTGCTCCAGCCTGAGTTCAGCCGAAGATTCGCTGAATTTTTGTCATGTGACTGTCGGTCTTAGCCGAGTCACTCAAAGCTTCCTAGTTGCACTGAGGAGCAGAATTTGTTTTTGTTTTTTTTGTTTTTTTTTTTTANACTCAAAGCTTCCTAGTTGCACTGAGGAGCAGAATTTGTTTTTGTTTTTTTTGTTTTTTTTTTTTACAGAATCTGGATTGTACAAATGATTTATTTTTGGCAAATTTTTAAATGAGACATAGAATAAAGTGATTTTGAGGAAATATCACTTAGATTTGGTTATTTTTCCTGATGGAAGTGTTTGGCACACATGATTAGCTCGAGGACAGTTGGAAATTTGAAAACCCGATGATTATTTTACTCCTGTGGATGCTGCAACACCAAGCCACCAGTGGCTCTCCAGTTGTTTTGTGTTACTTTGCAGGCATCCATTTTG
Source organism: Lucifuga dentata (assembly GCA_014773175.1). Lineage (NCBI taxonomy): Eukaryota > Metazoa > Chordata > Actinopteri > Ophidiiformes > Bythitidae > Lucifuga > Lucifuga dentata. The sequence goes on from VXCM01000402.1 coordinate 346,820, forward strand.
ACTTTGAAATTTGTTCTGAGTCCAGTTTGAATATTGCGTTACACTGAATCTGCGCCAGTGATGAAACAGAGAAAAATAACTTCAAAGCTTATTTACAATACTACTATTATCTACTGATTTCATACATTTTATGGATGTATTTTTTTTGTTTCCATGGAATGGAAGTCTTAGCCATTAAAACCCACAAAAATCAGTTACTGATGTAGAGCATTGTGAGCAGATAAGTGCCCTGATGAGTCATACATCTGGACTGACTCGAGATTGAGCAGATAGAGGCTGAAAGAAGAACACAATAAGAGCCTCAGGAAATTCATAAATAAGATGGAGCACTTTCTTCCCAGCCCAATCCATATCCCATATAATCTCTGCTCAGCTTTAAATCCCGATTGCCACACAATGGCATTCTGCACAACCCCGCCTCGGTGCCTGAATCGATCAATCATTTTTGCCCTCCTGCTTAGAGCTGGAGCGGCTCTGAATAAAAACAGACACTAAAGCTAACTGGGAAGAGTAAAAACAGGGCAATGATGCACAAAAATAATCTGTCACAGGGATGGACTTGGAAAAACCTTCAATCTCTTCCATTTATCCAAAAAATGTCAATCACAGCTAAGATAATGGTAGTGATATTTCTCTCTCTCTGTCTTTCTTTGAACTTTCTTTCTTTTTGGCAGTTGACCTATCTCAGTACATTTGCCAGCATCTGGAGGCATGTATTCTTTTTGCATGCAAATAAAATGTTAGTCATGTAAGCTCATTTTGCTGAGAGCACTTTGACTAGCAAAACATTCTGTGCCAAGTCCATTAGACATGGCTGCAAAGTCTAGCGCTGTAAAACTTTGGGTGAAATTGCGTAAAAGCTCTCTGAGTCCAGTGTAAAAAGATATTACTCTTTCTTGTCAAATAGCAAATAAAGTCAAGTTAATCTCAGTAAAGCTTGTTCTGCTCAGAGGAAAACATGTATAAACAAATCTTTGACAAATGACCTCGACGTTTCTAGGAAATTGAATTAGACCATAAATGCTCTTCCTCTTAAAAAGAAATCAAAGGAGCTCCACACTCCCGAACATCAATCCCAAGATATCTGAATGGAGTCGTTATTTGATGGCTCACCTCTGCATCATCAGTCTGCAGCTGTATTATCAGAAACAGCCTTTTATAGCATGAAAATGCCTCCTGCTTCTGAATAAAAATGCATTAGAAATGCTTGTGTGACATGTATCTGCATCCACCGCATTTTGATCAGAAGACCTTGGAGGAAGTGTGATTTCTCAGTATCTATTTTTTTTTTTTTTTCCAAAGGCTATATTCACATTACTGATACTTGGGGCCAAACACCACCTAGAAAGGTAAAATTTTGGGGTGCATCCATACATCTTCTATTTCGCTAATATTGTTTAAAAAAAAAAAAAAAAAAAAATCAACTGGCAGCAGTAATTTAGCAAAAAAAGTTTTTATATGCAACCAAATATGCCTATGAATTCACTTTTTTGTGTCCATGGCAACACTTTCTAAAGTTTATCTATCACTGTAAGTTTAACATCACTCCAATCATCATTTTATACTCTCCCTCCCTCCCAAATGCTTCATTTGAATAATTCAGATATTAAAGCAAATTCCCAGTTGAACGGACCACTTTGTTTGGGCCGTTCATGTGCGGCTAACTTTGTAATTGCAATATTTCAGAAGTGAATGCAGCAATAGTTTCTGAAAGTCCCAGTGCAATCTCTTATTCCCTTACATTAATATGTTTTTGTAGGTGCCACATTATTGATTTCAGTCGGGTGCTTTTTTAATTTTTGGCTTTTAGTCAGTTAATTCACCAATAAACTGCAACAACTATAAGAATTTATTTTATATCAGCTGTGTATATTTGTATATAATTGCTGCAGGTCATTTCTAAGTTAAGCTGTACAGTGATATCAAATAGATAATGTGATGATTATTTTCTATGCTTATTTGTATGCTTACCTTTCATGAACTTGCCCCCGTGCTTACCTGAGCAGATGGTATGCTCCAGTTCAGGTGAGGAAGACAGGTTTGAAATGTGATCTGATCTGTACTAGAGAGGAGCAGGTTTCTGTTAGGTTGTGGTTTTAACCTGATATTTTCACTTCAGATTTACTTTGCTTCCATTTTTTTTTTTTACTCCTACCTCAATTGTAAAATTTCCCATATGAAGTTTTGCCAGTGGTACATTCCTTTATGTGAGGAAATGGCTTTACACAGAAGTCCAAATAACATCTCTGGCTTGTCATGCTGCTTCTTCCTCAAGGTGAAGTCATGGATGACGTAGCAGGTTATTTAGCCATGACAGATTTTACTCTGCGTTTATTACAGTAGGCTGTCATTCAAACCACGGCTAAGAAAAGCACACTTAGTTTGCTCGTTTTCTGCTTTGGTTTTCGTAGATGAACACAAATATCTGTTGTGAAAGAGAAAGAACCTCTTTCTGATGAGATGTATTTTGCTGCAGGGGATGAAGTCAAGTTTTCCTCAAAGGTTTGGGGTTAAGGTGAGGGTGGAGAGAGACTAAGAGGCATGATTGGAGCTCTGCGTTACTTTTTCATTTCCAAATGGCTGAGCCTGCATAAGCTGTAGAATAGGGTCTATTTTGAAACCTTTGTGACGCTTTCACGTGAACAAAACATATCAATCAACTTCTACTCTCCCTTGCTTCAGCATCACTGTGCACACTGAGTGAAAACAGTTGGTCCTGTCTCTTTTAACCCCGCCTCCCAAACACCCTGCACTGTTCTGATTGATCAACTGCATCAAGCCTGAGCTGGCAGCACCCACAGGTTGTGAAACTTGGGTGCTGGACAAACACTCGTCACCAGCTTTGTACTTTGTGGGCATGTTTAATCGGTGTGTAGGCAGGTGATGTACTGCATGTATTTCTATAGTCATTAATCTTAAGTTTTAAAACTTTAACAATATACAATACATACTATAGTATACAGGCAGTCCCCAGGTTACGAACGTCTGACTTACGAACAACCCGTACTTACGAATCGACTGCCATAAAGCCTATTAAAGTAAAAATTAGAGTTACATACAATGATTTGTAATAATGAATGGCGCACTACTTTATGATGCACGTCAAAACACTGCTCGTTGTCAGCGGTGCGCCGCTGCACAAATATTATTATTACTATACTGTACTGTATTATTATGTTTACGATGTTTTAGGATATCTGGAAGTGTTTCTTTAATGTTTCTTATGCATAGAAAGGTAAAGTATATATGCTGGATACACACCTAAGTAAAATATATACACTAGATAGGCACCTTACGTAACTGTTCCGACTTACGTACAAATCCGACTTATGAACAGCCATGGGAATGGAACTCGTTCGTAACCCGGGGACTGCCTGTACTACAAAATGATACATTAAAAATAAGGAAAAATAACGATAAGTATATTTTTTCTCCTTAAAATAAAGTACTATTGGCATGGGACGAGTTAACCTCCCCTGAAAGGAAATACTGCTTGGATTTGAATCAAATAACATGATAAAGATGAAGTCTTGTGAAGTATTTTTTCATTACACTGGCACATTACATCAAATACAAATACATCAAATACAAATACATCAAATACAATGATTTTAAGTGTACATGCAGTAATATCGTCTAATCTTTGTGATTTTCTTACTCTGCATGTATCCTGTAATCTCCCACTGCCATACCAATCTCCCAGGAGTTCCCATCCAGATTCATTAAAGCATGGGGAGACGCTTAACTGGAGCACAGTATGCTGCCATTACTGGCTCTGTCTCATGAGTGCACACACACACACAAACACATACTCACACACACACATACTCACACACATACACATTTCCTCTCACTGTATGCAGCCTTCTAAACCTCATGTTGCATCTCTATCTTTGACTTCCCTTTTCATCTTCATCGAATCTGTCCCGCATCATCAGTTTTTAATCTTTTATTCTTCATAATTGTTGAATTGGTAAACGTACCTGCTAAGCCACCAGACCACAGACTTCAAAATAACCTTCCTATCTCTAATAGACCTTTTTGCTCCAGTGCTACCTTATTAATACAAATTGTAGTCAGGTTTGTTATTTGGATCCCCTTCAGACTCCAGCCACCTTGGCTATAAATTCATATGTCTTCTTTTGTCCTCCACAGTGCATATAGCGTATATAAATAACATCTAACTGCTGAATGTGTATTTTTCTCCAGTCCTCCCTTTTCTCCCAATTTAGAATGACCAATTCCCCATGCGCTCTGGTTCTACTTCCTGCTAACTTCCACTGTAAGCTAGTGGCGAGAGTGGGATGTCTTCTTTGATGCATATGGAGTGGCGGGTGAATGCTTTCCCATGTGCCACCTGGGAGCCAAAAACACATAAGACAGAGGAACTCTGAGATCTGGAATGTCATCTAGACGGGTTTATCACATGTAGGAGGACTGGGAATGAAAACCAGCCGTGGTCCACCAAAACCCACATAGAGATATACAACCAGCCATGGTGTAAGAGCTAACTTGGTAATTATTTGAGTTTAGGAAAATGCCTGATTTAATTACTGGCATATTTTGATTTAGTCTTTTATTAAGTTGCGGATATTGTTTAGGCATTGAAATGTGTCCAGAATTCTTTTTTTGTGTGTTACATTAAATTAATATTGATCAAATCTTGCTGTTTTGATTATTGTTTCACCTTTTCTATGATACATACAGGAAAGAGTTTAAATGTGCATGCGCTGACTGAGTTCATTGTAAAGTGTAATGAGATTGGTGTTAGACGTGTACAAGTTTGTGACTGTGAGCGTGAGCGTTAGGTACATGAAAATACGTTTTTGGATTATCGAGTTGGTACAGGACAAAAGCTGGATAAAAGCTGAATTTTCTTGTATTTTTTGGACATTTTCAAATATATTTTCTTTCATTTGTGGAACTGGACTTTGTCGATTACAAACTGGACTGGAGTATTTTGGATGATTTGTTTGGACATGAGTCAAAACTCAGAACACTCCAATCAAAAAGAAAATGGCCTTAGAAACAGGAGAGTGGAAAAATGGCCACTACACGTGGGCTCATGGAGACGTTGAGTTATGTGAGGATGGATGGATGGCTAAGGTTGGTAGCCTGTTGGCAACAACTGCTAGGTGGCATGAAACTCAGAATTTATAGATGGCATACTCACCTCTGATCACAGATACACTATGATAGTATAGATGGGTCATAAGTACCAAGGAATCTCATGATACTAGTTGTCATGGATACCATTAAGGGCCTTTCAGGTTACCTCAAATTGAAGAAAGTCGCCCTGTGGTGTTTCCTTCGCTGGCAGCTAAACTGCAATTGTACTTGCACATGTAGAATTAACATTAACTTCGTGATTCCATTTTGGTGTTTGATGGAAGAATAGCATTCATGCAAAAATCAGCAAAATCATCTTTTTCAAAATTTAATGTGATCACAGAGCCTATAAAAAGCAAACATTTTTACAATTTAAAGAATAAGCCGTACTGTGTCCTGGATGCATAAGTGTGGACATTGTGTCGATAATCACTGAGTTTTTTAACATTCTGATCCTGACAGGCAGGTTTTGATGTGGAGTTATGATGCTCTTGCTTCAGAAACTACACCGCAAGTGGATCTGTTGACTCCGTGGTGATACAGCAAACTGAGAGAGGTCAGTTCCCATTGATTTACACAAAAAACTAAACCTCGCTGTGTGTTTTCCCAAAGATAAAGAGGCTGCAGTGGAGACTCAATTTGGAGTTTCAGATAGTGAACCTGGCAGCCGTATCTGTGCGGTGCTGAACCTGCTGGGCTGAAATGTTGCCACGGAGACAGACCAAACACTGGTACCTTTCATGAGCTTTCCAGAGGTAGTGGTGTCAGTATTCAGTTTCTTTTACCCTGCTTTCTTCTTTGTAATTAACCACTAAGTTCCTGTTAGACTTGACAGGTGCAATATATTTGACGGTATAAGTGACATTTTTAGTTTTCTCTGGAGTTGACACAGACAAACAAACTGTAAATAGTCAGGATTCTGGTTGATTTTGGGGTTCCACCAGAGCCATTGTAGCGGCGTACAGGGAAAACATGGCTGCTGTGCTCAGTGGATCGTATCTGTCGTGAAGTTACACGACTCTCCTGTGGGGAAGTCCCTATTCTCTTTAGTGTCATTGCCAACTTTCTCTCTCTCTCTCTCTCTCTCTCTTTCTCCCTCTTTTTCTTTGGCAGACCCACTTAGGCTTTATGATAGTCTCTCCTGGGTCCTCTCAGTTCAACCTCCTGCTCCCTCTGCTGAGTTCTCTCCTTCTTTACAGGCTTTCCACCCCCACCACCCCACCCACCTCTAACTAGTCTGTCTCTCCATCCTCTCTTTTCTTTTCTTTCTCTTACTGTCTGCCCTTGTCATGTCCTTTGGGTGTATTTACGTGTCCTCTGAGGAACAGACATTCTCCTTTCAGGCTCAGTCTGGCTTTCTTAAAGGAGCCTCAGTAACTCCCCACCACCACCACCACCAATTCCCCTCCTAATTCCTAACAGACCACAAGGGACTTTGATTAGCACCCAAATTTCAAATACCTATTAATTAATTAAAGACATCCAAAAAGAAAAAAAAAAACAAAACAAAACTTTCATCTTAGACAAGAAATATTTTGTCTGAATTTTTAAGGAAAAGAAGACTGGAAGATGATAGGAGGCATGCAGAATGTGCATGTGACCCACCCTCTTCATCGCCCTCCAAGCAGAATGAAATAGCTGCAGACTTGGTGATATGATGGATATGTTTACGTCCGCCTGATGCTAAATTGAAAGTGAGAGAAATATCAGGTGAGTCTCATTAACATGTGACAGGCTTTACTGCAGGGAGGCCAACTATTCCCCAGGGTCTATACCACTTAAACAGCTGGGACAGGATTGAATAGAAATAGGAACCTGCAGTACAGAGGCTCTTGAGAGATCGCAGCAAATGGTGGTCAGCGGAGGTTGCAGGTACATAATGCATTCCTGCATCCCTTTTACTACATTTGTCTTCAGAGACAATTCAGCAAGCTGAGGGGAATCTAATGTACTTGATGCAAAGGGAATATTCAATGTGTTTTACACTGTGATACAAAAAAAAAATTTTTTATGGTTATTTGGTGTGCAGCAGCAGCGAAAATGACAAGACATGACTTTTAATTTGTAACCCAAGCTTAAGTCTAGCGTTGTCAAATACAGTCGATTGAGCCAAATTACTGTCTGATGCACCAACACTTTCCTCTTTGAAAATAAATTAGGAAACCTAGTGCTGCCTCTTCCTTTTGTCTCAAACATGAGGTAATATTTTCAAGGGGACATATTCTGCTTTTTGTTTTACTCCTTCATTTTTATAGTGTAATATAATATGGAGTATGTGCTGAACATTGTCAAAGTGTCAAAACATGAAGTTAGACAAACCCATAGGTCCTGAACTGCCTTCAGATCAATCAATCAATAAGCCGTGATCCGTCAGTTACAGTAATCAGCTGCTGAAATAAATATCATGTTTACTGGTATGTGGATTATTTTCAGAAAAGCACAGGAATACTATGACAATTCTCAGAAAAAAACAGGTAATTTGCTAAACAAATAAATTGATGGAACAACATCAGGGGGTCGGCTTATATGCGGGTTTCTTTAAAAATCTAAATTTGCAGGTCAAAATCAGGGGTCTGCCTGTAGTCGGTCAGAGGAATAAAGTGCAGTGTACAGAGCAGCACGCTGGCTTCATGCAGTCACTGTTGCTACAGATTTCACTCATCCATCACTGCTTCACAGATTCTACATCCTCCAGTGTACAACCTACAACTGTCAACACTCTGCCTGATAAATGACTACACCCATGCTCACAAACAAGTAGAGGAGGAAGGATTAGCAAAAGGAGAGGAAAGGCGGAAAGGAGTAGGAGGAGAAATGTGAATCAGAGCTACAACTTTTTGACAGAATGAACAATGGCCTGGTGGGTTTGGTGGAAAAACACTTTTCACTCTAACTCCCTCGTTCAGTTTTAACGCTGCATGTCTGCACTGTGAAATTGACCCCTTAGCAAACAAACAGGCGAGAAGAGGGAAACCTTTGGTGCGCTTCCAAGACTAAAAGCTGTCAAAGCACATCTCAGAATTTGGACAATAGGCCACGGCTTCCTTGCAAAGAGGAAAGGAATCCACCACTTGGGGTTCTGCGGTCCTGTGCTTTCTGTGTCTGCCTGACCACTGATCCCGCTTCACAGGAAAAGTGGGGGAAAGTGTTCCTATTGTCTGTCAAGATCTTTGGCCTAACTGCACCCTGTCACACAGAACAGCTGGTGAAAACCCATGCTGGGCCTCCATGTAAATGTATATAATTTCCTTTGCCTTTGTGCTTCCAGGCCTCCTCTTCCTCCCCATATGTAATGCTGAGCAGTTTTTTTTAGTTGTACATTCTGTTTTAGGTCAGCAAACTGGAGAAAGTTGATTTGCACCTAGAGGCGACATAGAGCGAGACAAACAAAGAGATTAAAGGGTGATAGATTTTATGAGAAGGGAAGCAGACAGTGATGAACAAGGTCATAACTCATTGGGTATTCCTCTGAGAAAGCCAGAGGCAAACACTGAATGACTGCAGTGATTCAGATCCAACCAGTGAACCCATCCCCAGGGACAAAGGACACATAAAGAGACCCTCAAACTTTTGTAATCTCTTTTTGTGCGGGTCCGTGTTTACGTGTACGCTCACCGGTCACATCCTGTGCCACAGCAAAACACAATCACATTTCTATTGAGTTACTGAAGTCAGAGGGGACCTGACAGCATCCGCCTCCTTTGCCCTGAGAGTAACTGGAAGTGAGGATGATTGAATTATCTTCAGGCAGAAAGGAACATATTGGAATGTGTATCCTCGGATATTGAGGAGCTGCAGACATTGGAAACATAAACTCCATTCTCCTGCTGAATTGATCTCATGTTGCTCTGTAATTGCATTGGGAAAGTTAGAAAGGGGAAAGGGAAATTACTATAGGTAGCATTGGGGAATTGGGTGGTTCTGTTTTTTTCTCACGGTTAGTCAATTACTTGACAATACAGAGGGCAAGTGTGGAGTCGGACTTCAAGCACAGTCTTTTACGCAAATGGGTTTTTGATCAATCTGTTATGTGTGGAATAAAGTTCCTTTGTATAACTTACACTAGCATTCAGAAGCTTGGAATCACCCAGAAAGTTTCATGTTTAGATAGAAATTGCTACTTTTATTCACCAAGGTAGTATTAAATTGAATGAAATATATAGCCAAGACGTTAATAATGCTGCAAAATACTACTGTTGGCCTTAAAGGTAGAGTTTCAAAGAAAATGCCATATCTGAAACCAGCAAATAAAAAGAAGTCATCCACCGTCCATTGTGTTCTTTTCCCCATTTTTTCTATTTTATTAATTTTTTGTATTTATTTTTTTGNCCCCCCCCCCCCCCTTTTTTTTTTGTATTATTTTTCTTTTCTTTTTGTTTGCCAGTTTCAGATGGCCAGCATTGGCCAGCATCCTAGAGTCATCTTTTCACTGTTGCAGATGACACTACATTTGGTGTGCACTATTTAAGGAAGCAGATAACTGAGGATCTTTAATCTTTCTCAAACAACTCACTCTGATGTACTCACCCTCTTGTGGATGTGGACCTTCTACTTCCTTTCCTGTCCTATTTGATCAGGTTTACTCTGTTTTGTCAAGACAGCGGTGGATACCTTTGTATGAAATCTTCTCTTTTATTTTGGCCATTTCTGAACCCAGAATTAAACTTTTGGAATACCGGTACCTTGCAACCCAGTAAAGACAATTTACCTGTTTAATTGAACAGAGTAATGGTTTTCAGGTGTACTAACACAAATACAAATGTTCTGTAATCACATTAGAGACATCATAGCATTTAATAATGATTAAATCATTCATTTCCAGCAGTAATTGACTTTTGCAACATTATTAAGTCTCAGCTACATATTTAAATCAACTTAATGCCACCATGGAGAATTAAAAATATCAATTTCTATCAAAGACAAACATTTCTGGATGATTCCAAACTTTGCACACTTGGGTATAAATAAGATCAGACTGCAGTTACTTTTCATTCCAACATGATTTCTCATTATGTCTAAAGACTTCCACTTGCTGGATCCCATTACTCCATGTCTGCATTTAGCTTGAAATTTGATTTACACACATCTCCTGAGACAGCTTTATATAAATCTCTGTGTTACTTTAACCCACATTTTTACCCATCCTTTTGTTTAAATATACGCACACCATATCCACATCCTCACCCCACATTCTCTTAATCCATTCTGGCGTGATTGCATGATAACACTTGAATTGAAACTGTAATTGTACCCTTTGTGTGCAGCAAAATTTGCATACTCTACAGAAAACTAAATCAATATTGGGCACTGGGGTGAAACTACCAATCTTCTCCCTGCTCGACACTGTATCCCTTCAAAGAAATCATCGTCATATTTCAATAAATGTATCTGAATGTTCCATGAGATTTCCTTCTCTGTGCTGATAGATAAAACACAATACTGATTCATCTGATAACTAATTCACAAAAGCTTTTATGTTTGCTGTTCTTAATGCCCAGTGTCTGTTAAAGCTTCCACCATGGCTGAATAGATAAACAGAATCCAAATTAAAAAGATATCACAGGATGTGCAGCGCAGAAACCACAGCAATGAGTGAGAAGGCAAAGATTGATACAATATAAATGTTAGTAGCAATAATAATAATAATAATAATAATAATAATAATAATAATAATAATAATAATAATAATAAAACTTGTGGATTTTACTNAATAATAATAATAATAATAATAATAATAATAATAATAATAATAATAATAAAACTTGTGGATTTTACTGCCCATCATGACCGTAGAAGAAAACCATAATTGGTGATAAACTGTGTTCAGGTTGAACGTTGCGCTGGTCTGCTTTTCTTACTGCTTTGCTGGTGTTCAGATGTGTGGTGTGTTTGCCTTCCTCATTAAAGTGCAGCTGTTTACTCCTGTTACTAGGAAACTACAGATGCACCCATTAATGTACACACAGATATGAACAATGTTAAGAATCCTCCTATTCCTAATTTCTAATGAGGTAGAATTACATTCACATTACACATAAACTGCAACGAAGCTGAATTGAAATCCATCTTAAATTGCCTTGTGCAGGTGGTGCAGTTACAGTTCCTTGGCTTAAATACCAAATTTTTGGCCACTTGTCCCATTTTAGACACTAATGCAGTGTGAAAGAGCCTGAAGCATCTGCAAATCTTTAGGACGAGCAGGCAAACTCAAGCAACTGACCAACCGAGTTCCATGCCCTCTCACTCTCAAACACACAGCATGCAGCACACTCCACACATACACACCCTGCAGCATTTGGTGGAAGCAGAAGTGAGAGTATTTGTCAAACACTCAGAGGAATCTCACAGATGTATTCTTGGTAACCACCTAAAGATTCTTACGCATACAATGAGTGTATTTCTCGAGGGAAGTTGGGTACTTTGGTTTCTCGCCTGCGCATTAGTCACTCATGTTTACGGTGAGTTTTCTGCCCACTCGGGAAATTCAGCCTCCTGAGCTATAAACTGTCTTTCCTCCAAAAGCTTTATCCATGAAAAATGTTAAACAGAGAATTTTTTTTGTTTTTATGACTAAAAATTTGAGGCACTTTCGCAAAGATGAATGTAGCTGAGGAAATGCAGCAGAAAAAAGTAATATGTGACTTTATCGAGACAAGCATGTGCAATGGAGGAATAGGGGAATAGGATAAAATGTGGATATACAGTACAAAGGTGTCTACCCGTGGACATGCAGAACAACATTTTATATTACATATCTCTTGATCAGTTTCAGGAAAAATCCTCTTGAGCTCAGAAATGATGCAATGTATGTTTCCAGTAGCAGCACCTGTCCTTTGTATGGAAAAGTGAACTGGATATGACGAAAGCAAAAGTCAGGAAACTTTCTCACAAATATGATCCATTTCAAACCACCTTTGGCAATCTCTGCACAATGAACATGACTGACACAAAAAGAAGTTCTTAACACAGAAATAAAAGCCACAGAGAAAAGGTGTTTCTTTATCTGAAAGTGGGAGTAAATGAGAGTTAGCTGCTGTGTCTGCGCCTGCAGGAGAAGAAGGGCAGGAAGTGAGTGGAGAAATGGAGAGGACAGGGTGAGAGAGAGTGTGGCAGATAAATAAAAACCTTTAGGATTAGTTTCCAATTTATGGCCGTTATCAAGCCATCAGAAGAAAACAGCTTACGGTAACAGAACAGTGAGAGGTTGTTTGCTGAAGCGGATTACAGCACTAAAAGGATCAGAGGCAAAGCAGCAGGACCAGTTCAGGTGCTGCTGCAGAGTGATGCGGAGGGTGGATTTTAGGGAAACGATATTACGGAGGACACTCAACCACTGAAAAACATCTATCTATCCATGTATCCATCCATCCATCTAACCAGACTTTGTGATATTTCATGGGGATTAGGTTTGTGTTTCAGCAAACCCTCATTTAAAATACAGAGCTGAAAATAGATGAGGCAAAGAAGTGAAGGAGGAAAGGATTTGGTAAAAAAGGCAGCAAGCTTCCATAAAGTCCTCCGTGGCAAGATTCAGGGATCACCAAGCTAACTGTCTGACGTCTCAATCGCCAAGATGTATTAAGCCCATCTCCAGTCTGACTTATGAGGAGACCTGCAGGGTGCTGAAGGTCTTATTGGAGAACATGATCCATGATGCTGTAATATGTCATGAAGAAGACCGTGACTGCGAGAGATGCTTCACTGGTTAAACTGGTAGTTCTTCTCTAGGGATGAGCGAGTACACCATTATCTGTATCTGTTTCCATTAAACCGACTAAATGATCCATATGCATATTTGTACTTGGATGGGCGGGGCTTAGATCATTACTGTTTTTTTTTTTTTTTTTAACCAGGTTAGTTGGCTAACCATGATATACTGTTTGTCTTGTGATTTCAGGTGATGACGAAGTCTAAATGTGCACAAAATTGCATTAGTACAGTGGATGTATAAGAATCACTAGTTAACTGCTAGTTAGCTTAGAAGCTAGTAGAAGCTAGTAGAAATGTGCGTTTGTATCAGTATGCTATGTGTGAATGTTCACAGTAAATTAACGTGTTTTTGTTTAGCTGTGGACTGAGAATAATGTTGAGCTGAATCTGAGAATAGCAATTATAGCTAATAGATGCTACTATGCTAAACTATAGCTAATAGATGCTACTATGCTAGTGTGGACAGAGTGGCTGTGAGTCGTGTGGAGCAGCAGCAGTAGCTCTGTGTAGAGAGGAGCTCTGTGATTGGCTGCCTGGTCATGTGACACAGCGCTAGTAAGTGCTACCCAATCAGATCTTATTTTCCTTCAACGAGTACGAGTAGTGACACATTTTACTCAGATGGTACTCCTACTTGTAAAAAGTGCATTATCCGTAGCGGATACTCGTTTCGTACTCGTTGTTCATCCTTATTCTCAATGTTTTGTCCTTGATAAGCTTGTTGCTTGTATTAAGCAAAGAATTAGTTTGTGACATTTTTGTCTGGAAATTAGTACTGCTACGAAACGGAAACTCAGGGTGTTTTTAGACTTTCCGATTCAGGGACTAAATTGTCACAGTGTTGTTTTTACCGCTCAGTGTGGTTCAGTTTCACACAGGAAAACATCCAGTCAAACCAACATATAACAGCAGAAGTCATGTGAGAACAACCACTCTGCTTTTTGTCAGACATATCTGGGAAAGAAAGAAAATCAAAACAGAAAGAAAAGTAAAGCTTATTTTACATTCAAAGCTTGTAATTGCTTTAAGGAGGTGATATCTGATGAGTGTCTAATAAACCAAAATAATGACTTGCTTAAATGTGATAAACCATATTCTTAAGGATCTTAAACCTTTGACAGTGAGTGTAATAGTGTATACAGTGTTTTAGTGGTTCTCTGCAAACAGGCCCAGGAAGACTAAAACTCAGAGCTCTGCTGATGGCATTCTGACAGTTTGTGATGACAGGGTCCAGTTAAAAGCTGCATGAGCTTCAAGACTGATGCTCCCTAAGAGCCTGGACCACAGAGATAGAGCCGTGACTTGTAACCTGGCTGCAGGCAAAATATCATTCAGCTCTACAAGCTGTCTGAAGAAATAGGCAGGAATGAGTAGATATCCCTGAAGGCAAATGGAGCCCCTCTCAGTTTATCTGTAGCAGCTTTAGCAGCAGCGCTAGCCCCGCCTGAAGCCTTGAACTCCTAAATCTCTCATTTGGCCAAAGAGGAGGAAAACAGCTTTTCCTTTGGTCTGCTTAAAAGAGAACGAGATTAACATCCGGGTGACATCTACATAAAAATTCTTTGGATAAGAATCACATTCTGCTGTCCAAAGTGTGATATGAAGACAGATTACATCGACTTTTTTGTGGTTTAATGTTGCAATCCAGCGCCGGGCTGTTATTCTTAAAGCCTGAATAACCTTGATGCTGTGCTTTAGGGAGGCAGTAAAGAAAGTTGGAGCTAATAGTGAGCCTCTGTCAGCATAATCCATTAGGTATGCAGAGGTTATTGGAATTGGGTCTGCAGATTAGATTTTATTTGATCAACATTAAACGTGTCAGCCTCCAGTGGCACATTTTCTAACATTGGGTGGTTGTGGCCACCCAAGCAAAAAATGACCTCAAATATTTTCTCCCCTTTGGAAATGATCACACGTGTTCGCTGCAGTGATAATATGTGAAGCACAGGGCACAGCTTATGCATGTGAGATGCTAATGCCACGTGACGTATCAAGCCTCTTACAGGGCGGCATGATGGGCAGTAAAACGCTGGCTGGGACGTTTTATGGTGCGGGGTTTACAGGACGAGATGCATGACTCGTTTCTTCCCTTTGCCTTTCACTGTTTACAGGTTTGGGAGAGACGTTACGATTTCCATAAGCCAAATTTGTTGTGCTATCTAGTAAAGGATTTTTACAGTGAAGCTTTTTAGGTAGCAAATGAAAATGAAAATTCATCAAAAGTAAAACTGTGTAAATAATTTTTAATTCCAAATAAGTAATTCACAACTGCAAATGAATTCTTCTTCCAGTTTTGCTTTGACATGAAAGAGATTCAGTAAATATTATTTTTCATTTAAAGCACATGCTAACATTAACGATGAATTGGAGTTTTGAGCGTCTGACCATGAGAAACAAATTAGATTTTAAAAGAATCAAAGATCAAAGACCTAGTCACCTATAATGCATTTCCAGAATTTGTGAAGATAGACCTGCTCTCCTAAATTTTATGAATTTTAAAAACTAATTTTCCCACCACACAAGGTTGTTTTAGTTGCCTTAATTAGACTTTAAGCAACTAAAGTTGTCTTATTAGCCTTAACTTTACAGTTAGCTAACATTGGGTATGCAGTTCGTGTAAAATCACGCTGGTACTAACACATAACCTGTATCAAACTGTACGTTTACATGTATGTTAAAACTCTGATTACATTTGAATTAAGGCAGTAATTCTTAAAGCTTTATGTAAACACATAATTATATTGAAATCAGCATTCTTTCTCCAGGTAACAGACTTATGTTATGATTGCAAACCAATTCTTTCGGCCCTGTAAATGTTCAGATCAGAGTAGACCACCTTGCTGTACATTTCCTCAACAGGTGGACTTTCCCACAGACTCTGATTATACTATGTGTCATGTATATTTATATAAATTCCATGCACATATACATCTTACTTACATTATTGCATTATTTGGAGTACAGAAGAATAATTGGAGTACATATAAAGATACTGAGAGTTCATCCGCATTTCACTAAATGAGATGACACCGAGATGTTAGAGCATAAAAAAATAAGCATCTTGCTGTTAATACCATTTTTCCAGTCAGCAAATCATATTTACGGTAAATCCAACATGATATATGTATTAACCTGGAAAAATATCTTCCTCCACATTCTTCTCCCTCTTTTTCTTTCCTCCTTTTTTGCTTACAAAGACATTTTTATGAGTGCACTCGCCCACACATTTCCACACACACACAAATGTGCACATGAACACACACTAATTCATTCTGTCTCACTCCATGAAGCGGTTAGTGTGGTGTCCCATGTGTCGGACACATGGGTCATTACCCATCCACTGGATCACCCTAAATCGCCGGGCACATTCCTCTGCAGACCTGATTGTTTTAATGGACGGCAATAATATACAGACTGCACTGCAGGACCCACAATTGCAGGCGGATGCATATATTTTTCTTTCATGAAGGGGCGGAGCCTGCATGTTTCTGTCTCTCTGCTTTTATTTACTCTCATCTATGTGTATGTGTGTTTCAGTGTGTCTCTGAGGAGTAAAATATATCTCCAACACAGCAGTATCACTTGAGTGGGCGGTTATGTTTATTAATCTCCAGATGTAAGAGTATATGTTAGCATGTGAATTATATGTTGCACTCCAGAAACATGTTTAGTCTCAATCATGTTTGGCTCCTTTATGTGCGCTCACGCCCTGCCTTTAGATTGATGCATGTGTTTTCTTGCCTCCCTGCGGCGGTGTGTTACACACTACAGTTTAGAGAGAACAACAGGAACAGACTGACATTACAACTCTGTGAAGTGTGTTCTGTACTGTAAAAAATATCCATCTTAAAAAAAATCAAATTGTACAAAGTCCGAAAATCATCCATTTTCCAAAAGGTGTTTTCAAAGATGCATCTCTTGGGCCAGATTCACGTGCTAAGCGTTAGCGTTGTCGCTGACCTGGGCGTTCAGCGTTCTGTTTGCACATGAGCAGAGTCTGAGCAGCTCCGCTCAACCTCACGCTGACAGGAAGCACTCGTTGCTAATGACTGTAAAGACAGGATGTAGCGTACACGTGATCTTTGCACATTCGTGGTTAAAGTCGGGTTTTGGTTTCGACTCACGTAGCAACAGACTGCTAAAAAAAAAAAATGTTTTTTTTTTTGAAAAAATGGCAAATGTGGGTGCATAAAACCTCACATTTCAGAGGTTATATTAACAATTTCAAACCTGTTGTCCTTCTCTGACTGCTGACACTTTGCCAAGCAAGCACCTTTTTTTTTTTTTTTTTTTTNCATGATATGATTTTAAAGTTGTGCTGTATACTCTACAGATTATAAGCTTCTCCTCCATTGTTGTGGCGCTTCTGGTTACGTGACTTACAGCAGCGCTCTGATTGGTTGCACGTTGGAAAGGTCAGTGTCGGAAAGGTCAAGGTTCATTTAAATTAACTTTGAGCACCACGTCAAAACGGAGAATCTGAGCATCGCGCTGCGCTCAAGGTGGCGTGACGCAATGTTCAGAGTAACCGCTCAGCTCTCAATACACAATAATGGAACGCCCAGATCAGTGCAACGCTCAACGGTTATCATGTGAATCCGGCCTTAGTCTGGCTGAACCAGATTCAGGTTCAGTTCCTCCCTTGTTATGATTTCTTAGGGAACGTCTCAACTCGACATCACACTCAGTTCCAGACCAAAACTACCACATCAAAAAACTTTTGAGGAAATGGTTTCAATCCAGTCGCAAAGTCTGAACTGGTTCATTGTGGTGTGAACATGATCTGAAGTAGTACTGAACAACTGCAAGCTGATCTAAGATCTACTGATCTGTTGGTCTGTTGATTGATCAACAAAAACTTCTTCCTGCTTTGACTGTCTCAAACAAGTGTGCAATTGTTGCAAGTGTGCAAAAAAGTTGTGCAAACAAGTTTAAAATCTACCTTATTTAATGGAATACAATCATTTTGCATATTTTCAATGCAAAACAAGAAATTTTGAGAATTCCCTGTTACTATTTGATCAAATTTAACATGCAGGAAGTGTTTCCAGTTCAATGTCAACCCAAAGAAAGCATCATTGAAGAGTAATTATTCCCATTATAATATCCTTTGCAACTGTTTTAAATATTGAGAGATATTTAGCTTTCAATTTCTGAAAAATAATACAAGGGCAGTAGCAGATATTCACAACTATGGGTGATACCAAAGTAAAATCACCTCGTGTCATTTGCTGATTGTTTCATTTTATGTAAAATAATGGCTGGATTTTTGCACTCAGTGCAGGATTAAATAATTTGTTAAGATTGTCACTTTATGCAGCGCTAGCCACAGTAGCCTGCAATCCATCCAATCCCCACACACAGCAGATGTATCATACACCCGTCTCACAGTCACGGTCAAACTACCGCACAAGACTACAAACACACACACACACACACTAGCAGAGTCCTTGCACCCTCATTTAGGCTTAGACAAGGTGATAATTAAAGTCACAGCCTTGGCTCGGCTTGCATCTGTGGTGTGTGTGTGTGTGTGTGTGAAAGGAAAAAGACGGTAATAAAAANAAAAAAAAAAAAAAACCCTCATTAAATCGCTTCAGCATTCCAATTATCTGACTTCTTCTGCAGGTTTTTCCTGTGTATGACATCAATTTTTGTCACGGCTGATTGCAGGGTGGTCAGCTGCCACCCTGCCTGACCCCAAACCTCCAGCTCCGATCCCTCATCCTCTCTCATGTCTCTAAGCTGATACTTATCCTCCCAAAATTCCTCCGCTCTTCTATCATCACACAGATTTTACGGCTGCTCGGTCAAATATTGGCAGACAGGATATAAACAAATTTTTTTACCTCTGAGAATAAAAGGTTTTAGTGCAAATCATTATGTCTCCCCATATGTGGAAAAGAGAGAAAAATGTCAGAGTGTGGCTGAGCAGATCTTCCAAATTCCCTGATGTGACATTTCTCCACTGTCTGATGTATGATTTCATTACTGTCACACATCTATGACATTTTACTAAGCTGGAAATCAATGGTACTCAATAGAAGGGCTGTAACCCATAATAAATAATCTGAAACCCTCTTATCTTCCCTTCTATGTTACATTAGACGTAAAAAGAAGGAAAGATCTTACTGATAGGTGGAATAAAAGAGAAGGATAAAAAGGGGACATAAGCAGATTTTGATAAGGATAACATATGCAGAAAGCAAAGCTGTAAAACTAAGCGAGAAGGCAGAAAAGAGATGAGAAAAGATAAGCATGAGCAAAGATTAGTACAGAGAAATGAAACGATAAAAGAAAACTGAAGATTAAGTTACTGGGAAGCAAATGGGAGAGATCAGAATAAAATGATAAAGTAAAGATGAGGAGGATAAGGAGGAGTACAAAAAGAACCACGGATGTGCTGGAACCTGTTGCTTCCTCCAGGCGGGCGAAAGGGCATCTTTAATCCCCTGGTTGGTGCGTGCAGCCTGGCCATGCAGGATAAACACCGTGCACACACATGCACACACATACACATAAATCACTTGTCTTGAAGTGTGGAGCAGCAGGATTCACCACTATAGCATCTGTGCTTAAACCTGAAGCTCCATCCCTGACACCAGACACACGCTCACCAAGCTGCTGGAGCTACTGGGAGATGTTCTCTCTGTGTGTGTGTGTGTGTGTGTGTGTGTGTGAGCGAGCTCATTTTAGCTGCTGCAGCTGCTGAAGGAAGTCGCTCTGGTGGAAACCAACAGATCAACTGCTTCAGCTCAATATGTTGAGAGGAAACATGCTCAAGCATTGTGCAGAACTATCTGCTGCTGAAATATATATGTGATAAAATATGTGCTAATCTTGTGTTGAGGCTTTTCAGGATGATTATTATTATTATTATTTACCATCTTAGTTCAAATACGTTTGTTCTCACCTCTTCAAACGCAAGGAGGAAATCTCAGCTCATATAACGTGCTCTAAACAAGCTTCACCTGATTTTTGTGATGATAATATGAAAAATGTAACATGTTTTATTGGTGATTGCAGAAGTTAACAGCACAACTTAACTGCAGTGAGTATAATGCTAGCTTAAAGGACCATACCATCATTTTGCATGTTTGAGCCTAATATATTCAATTTTCATAGACATTACGTTACTGACAATCATTTTCCAAAGGATAAAACTGTATTTCAGCTTTAAAGATATTTTGCAAAACCTCTTAATCTTTCAAAATCAAATATTCAAGCGATACACCCACCTTAAAAATCCATGTTTCTCCTGCTAATAGTTACGCAGCCTTCACAAACGTTTAAATTTTTCCATAAGCGCAGGTCTTCTTTTGGGACTATATTCCCCGGTGGAGACATACATTCATTCTACACTTTTTATCGCACTTAAATGCTAAAATTACGTAGCTTCTAAAAAAAACAAAAAAAATGAATACACGTCTTGTTGGCGATGATGGATTACCTATCCCAAGAACGTTTCAAGTATCAAAAAGTTGNGAATACACGTCTTGTTGGCGATGATGGATTACCTATCCCAAGAACGTTTCAAGTATCAAAAAGTTGTTTTTAACAGCGTACCAGAATGAACTGAAACCAATGGCAGTCTGCAAGGTAGGAAAAACATTTTAATTCACTGTTCCAGTTGTATGCTTTGGGAAATGATTACCAGTAATGTTACGTGTATGAAAAAGACTCAAACATGCAAAATGGTGGTATGGTCCTTTAACACTGTTCATAGCTTTTCTTTTTTAAGAAGCTTTAGATTTCACTAAAAGCTTCTTTCTGGAATGAGATGTCTTTAGTGAGACAAAAAGTTTTGCTAATTTCAGTCTTCGTTTGCTTTTTCTGTCACAAGGAGCGAAGCTAGCTAATAGCTTTTTTTTTTTTTTTTTTTTTTTTTTTTTTTTTTTTTTTTNTTTTTTAGAAGCTATCTAATAGCTAACACCGCTCTGTTTGAGTCAGCCGCACTTGCCGCTTTTTTACATCATCATCATTTTGCTCTCCTGATGTGACTTATGACTTTCTTGGTATTCACCCTGCAGACGGAGAAACAAAATTGTTTGCGTTTCCACCATTAGCTGTTAGGTTATTAGCCTTGTAGCTGAACCATTTCCAACCAACAGAAGTGCTGTAGCTCCCTATTAAAGAATTTATTCTTCAGGTGCTGAGCCACTACTGTCAGACATGCTTGTTTCATTTCTTCTTCTTGCACATTATGAAAAAGCATCAACACCTCATCACTCCACATTATCAATATGATAATACGACAAATTTTTATCATATAAAAATTATGTATTATCATTAACAATATGATATTTCACAGCCATAGTAAATAGATCAAGTAAATAAGCACTGCTAAGCTAGTCTTCAGTTTAGCTGCACAGGTTAGCTTCTCCTACAGTTCGAGAATGGAGGCCAAATAATGAGTTACAGAGAAATGTCCTGTAATTGAGACAAAGATGGAGGCAGATATATGCATTTCTCTGAACCTTCTTCTAAAAAAAAAAAAATAAATAAAAAGACTAAAACGTGCAGCAACCCATTGATGCAGTGTCCTAATTTACAGTCAGCATGCAGTATAATATGTTTGCTTTTATGAGTGTTATCATTTCTGACCATATTATATTCTGTAGTTGGGATGTCAAAAAACTTTCCCGTCAGCTTTTAAAGTGCAGCGACAACAAAACTTAAACTTGTGAAATATTCTTCTGCTCCATGTCTGCATCTTTCCCGCTTTTCAAAACACTTGTTCTGTGAAAGTTGAGTTATTCATTTCAAGGAGAAGAACACAGTCCTATTTTATTTTTTCCTCTTTAGACACTCTTTGATGGTTTCAGATGTGAGCAGGACAGCACTTTTTTTTCCCTTTTATCTTACTTCTTACTGAGGAAAAAGTCAAACAGTCACAGCAGAAAATAACAAGCGAGTCACGCAAAGTATGAGAGTGTGGCAGATCCTCGCATGTATGCCAACACAAAGGTCAGGTGTAATTTGTGCAGGTGTGATGCTGCCTCAATTAGCCGGTGACACACACACACACACACGTCTCTTGGTTTCTTGCACACACACATGAATAGATTTCATACAGAATTCAACACAGCGGATGAACAATGCATGAGTACAATCAAGCATCTAAGAGGCTGAAGTGCTCTTAAGTAAGACTCCCCCACACTTATCTTACATCTACATTTACATTGCCAATGTCAGTGTTTTGCTCATATGTGATATATCAAATGTACGTTACAAACTAAAAAAAAGCACATGGAATCTGATTTTTCTCAGATGTTTTATACCAAATTCCAGCATGAAATTAAATCAGATATGTATCAGATGTCTCCCAATGTAACTGTCGTTTAAACAGACAAAGCCGGAATTTCCTTTCCATTCAGACACGTCATCAAAAATTCAGCACTCTTCTAAGTTTTTTACGTTTACTGATAGTTGATAAAGCTTCAAACAAGCAATCTCATTGATCAGGCCCAACCTTCTTCTCCACCTTAAAATAAAACTCAGAAACGGGTATCAAATATTTCTCATTCACGGTCCCCAGCTAAATTATCCCAAGAGGCCTGAGTATCCAAAACTGGGACATTCCAATTCTGATCCTACTCTGTAACCTGCCACCCAACATGCAACTTCCAAGAACATAAACAGATTATGCCACAGGACTGATACAACTCTACATCTGCCAGATATAATCCACTACGAGCCATTCCTCATTACAGTTTTTGATCAGTTTTCACTATGCAGATACGAAAAGCTGCACATGTCATTAAGCATTACTGTCCTACACATGAAATACCACCTCTCACGACAGATCTATTGATAATATTAGCTGGGTTGCTTTGACTTCTTTGCTAGTTCTATCATCTATATGGTCAACAGTGAGTAAGTGGCCAAGTGAGCCTCACATAATGGCCTTTATCTAGCTGAATAAACTATAGGTACAGCCCATTACTGCAGACCATATCTGATACAGGATTAGGTTCTCCTCAATGCACACAGATGTGTATAAGAGAAACCTAATAGGCGTGTGGTACCTCGTGGCATTTGTATGGTCTGCATTAGTCTGAGACTCACACACAGCGTCGCTCTAATTTTCTGTATTACAGAGCAAACAGAGTTGAATGAAGAAGCCAAAGAGCAAATTTAAAATGAATACTTACGAACGTCCGACTTAGGGACAGCCCGTAGTTACAAACCGACTGCCATAAAGCCGATTAAATTAAAAATTCGAGTTACATACAGTGATTCATAATAACGGCGCACTACTTTATGACACACGTCAAAACATTGCACGTCATCGGCAGTGCAGTGGCCGTCGCTGTTTTAAGTCAGATCACGCTCACTGTAAACACCATGCTATGTGTGTTGTTCATTTTTTCTTTTTTTGTAACCTTCATAGCCATGTCTCCAAAGCGTAAATCCAGTGGTGATGCATCAAATAAAAGGAGATTTATCACGGTTGAAACGAAAGTGGACGTAATAACGCACCTTACGTAACTGTTCCGACTTACGAACAGCCGTGGGAATGGAACTCGTTCGTAACCCGGGGACNCCTTACGTAACTGTTCCGACTTACGAACAGCCGTGGGAATGGAACTCGTTCGTAACCCGGGGACTGCCTGTACATTTACACACGGTACCTGGATATGATATGATCACACAATGACACCATTGCTTGTTATGTTTTGTAAGTTTAAAGGGATATTCTGCTTTTTGTTGATTCCTCTTATTTTTTTATTGTGTAATATAATAGGGAGTTTTGTGGTGAATTTTGTCAAAGATGCAGAACTTAAGGTTGACGCCTATAGGAATCCATCCAGTAAGACAAACCCGTAGGTGCTAAACTGCCTAGAAAGCCTCATTTTTGATAAAGTTTACATCAAAATGTAGCCCATTAGAATATAGCCACCTACACGCCCATCAAGTCTAGCGAGCGAGTGCCCAATCAGAGCACGGTAGGCTTTTCAGGAGCGGCTTAAAGAGCCAGTATATACTGTATAATGGCCTGTTTTCACTCAGTGTGCACAGCGGTGCTATAGCAAAAGAGAGAGTAGAAGTGGATCAATGTTTGTTTTACAAATTAAAGCATCATAAAAAAATACTAAATGAAAACTTGAGCTTGGAAATCTGTATATGTCCTGCTTGACTGTATTCTTTAGTTAACAAAATTTGATAACTGGCTTAACAGGGTTAAAGTTAAATATCAAAAACCCCTGCAAATAGTTACTCTATCAACGTGATATGATTTGGATTTTACCTGCATGGGTTTTGAAGGCCGATGCAATCATATTACTGATATATCACCAACTCATCTCCTCAACAGGAGAGGAAACTGGGAACTACCTTAAAATATTTTTTTGCATTAAGAAAAAACACAATTATACTGTTATATCAAGAACCAAATAGGCAGTTTGAGGGAAGCGTGACTTACTGTTGAAATGTCTGTTTTACATATTGATATCCTTTAGTTTTGCCAGTACCCCCATGTGTAAAGTTATTTCACTTTTGCTGTGTCATATCATTAGCAGCTAATTATCAAAGTTGTACGACGGAGCTTTTAAATGAATTTTGGCCCCTGGTTGTTATGCTGCTGAGAGAGTACCATTATAAAAACACACTCAAGGTTGTTGGCATGGTTACTGCTGACTTTTCTTATCATAGATCTTATGATTAGTCACGTCTACCATTAGCTTTTCCGCACTCTGTTTTTCTCAGGATGTTATGGGCAAGGCTTGATTTGATAAGGGCAACATGTCCCCGAGTCCAAAAAAAATCCTGCCATGTCATTTACCATCTGTCCCTCTCTGAGCCGCTACCAACGACCTCCTCTGCATCCATCCTCCCTCATCTGAGGCCCAGCCATCAGGCCTCTGACTGGGCTTGATGAATCATGCTGCTCCCCTTCCAACCTTCTAGTCTCTGGAGGTCCTCAACACCCCTGTCGTCTCATTCCCATGCCTCCCCTCCCTTCTCCCATCTTTCCCCATGCTTACTGCCCCTTCTCGTCTACCCCCTTCCCCACCGTCTCCCTCTCTTTCCCCTTGTCCCCTCTCCCCAGGGCTCAGAAGGGCTGGCATCCACCCAGGGTCCCTCCATTTCCTCCACATCTGATATGATCAGGATAGAAAAGAGCTGAGAACATTCTTTTCCCATGATTCTTAAGTGGCACCAGGGGCACTGTGGGCTGGCTGCTGGCTGGGTGAAAGCCTGGACCTTAATAAGAGATCTGAAGTGCATAACTTAGCTGGATTAGCCGCTGGCCTCCCTCTGTTTGCACCAAAACACTCATCAGTGATTAGAGCGCTAAACAACATCCACGTGAAACAACAGGAGAAATATTTTAACGAAACAAATCCTGAGCTGTGGTTGTAAACTATCCAGAAAAAGGTCAATGCCTGCTTTTCATTTCTGTTCGGTTTCCGTTCCGTTTGAGTAGATGCATGTTTTGTTTATGTTTATACTGGTGGGTTCTTTTTACATGAAAATTTTCTTTAGATCATTTTTTTTTTCATCTAAATGGTTACAGTGATGTCTTTACAATGAACTTTATGACAGTATTTGAACTTTCTAATGATAAATTTGGAGTTTCTATAGGAAGCACAATTTCTCCTCTACAACTGCAGAACTTCTTGTTTGCCAGACTTAATTTTTTTTATTTTTATAATATATATCAAATGCTGCGTTTTTGTACCTCATAACTGGGAAGCCATGACTCAGAATCACGACCGTTGCATATTCAAGCTAAACAAAGTGGGAGACACGGATTACTTTACAAATACAGACATCACACATGCACACATTCACAAAGACGATCTCTGCATTTATTACAAATCATGAGGTTCCCGTAATATTAGTCCAGGGCAAATAAGGCTACAGAGAGTAATACAGAGATTTACAGAACTGAGCATTTTTCCAGCGTGTCTTGTGAATTTAAATGCGCTGCACTTTTTTTTTTTTTTGNTTTTTTTTTTTTTTGCGCTGCTGTGGTGCAGCACAGGTTCCTCTGTCATGCACCGAGCTGTCCTGCTGCGCCACACTTTGAGAAGAAAGGAGGGAAAAGTTGAAGGCAGCTCACTCGTCTGTCTGACAGTATTGTTTCTCCAGAGGAGACTGGAGCATTAGATGGAATTACCACCTAGCTATGTTCCCATGACAACAGGATACTGTTAGCATCAGGCAAAATCACAATCAAGCCTTGGGCCAGGCTATAAAAAAAAAAAAAAAAAAAAANCTCCCACCCAAACAAAAAAGCTTTTTACACACACACACACACACACACAAGTGGTAGTCTGTCAGGGAAGTAACACTTTGAAGCCAAATCCTTCAGGCAAACTCCTTGAATGTCCTGTGCGAGAGATGGACAAGGGGACAGATGAAGAAAGGAGACGCAGGGAAGCGAGAGTGAGAAGAGAGGAAAAAGAGTGAAAGGGAGAGGAAAACAGGAGGGAGGTGAAGCGAGGGTTGGGTTTGCAGTGGCACCGGCCCAAGACGTCGGCTTTGGTGACAGCAGGGACAGAAGAGGTGCCAGCCTCTGCCGGCAGTAAGACCACAATGAACCGAACCCAGGTCCTATTCAGAGCGGCAGTCCTGCAGGGACGTCTGACGTACTTCATTTTGTGTGTGTGTTTGTGTATTTGTGTGTGCTTGCATTGCCTAATGCATAGGAAAAAAATGAAAGATGGGGAAGAAAGAGCACGAGTGTAGAGAGGAGGAAGGGTGGAAGGAGAGAGAAAGTGTGTGTGTGTGTTGGGGGCGTCTCTGAGGAGGATGGAGATGAGCCACTGACTTCCTGGGCTCTGTGCCAGGATGAAACCATTCAGCTCTGATGTACACAGACAACTGAGGGGATTAACACACACAGCACCTCCGACAAAAATATAATGGATTTTTTTTTTCCTTTTGCAAAGGTATAAGAAGGAAGAAGGATTAAACTATTGTCTACAAATAATTTTGGCAGGAAACAATATTTGTAGAATATTACATTGCATTGTCTCAGACACAAAGGTAGCAGGAATGGGAGAAAGTAAATTTTTTGCGATAATTCTGTTTATCAGGACTTGGCAAATCTGTGTATTCACACCCGAATGGAAGTTGTAATCCCTTTTCTGTCAGTCACCAGAGAGCTGAAGAGAAGTTTTGATGAAGCGAATTAAGGCTCGGCCAAACTCTGGCAGACATTTTGTCAGCAGGGAAGAAGGGAGTTCCTGGATCCGCAACAACACCATCAACGACAACGGCTCTGACTGCTTCTCTCTGCTGTTCTGTTGTTTAACTCCAGATCAAGCGCAGGTTGGTGGTCCGGAAGATTTACATATCTCCCTTTATTTAAATCCATCAAATCAAAGGATGTGATCACTCATTTAGTGTGTTTACAGCTAGCAGGCAGATGTCATGCTGTGAAGACATTTGCAAAGCTGTCCTCCAAAGCTTTGATAGATGCTCCCTCTCCCAACACCTGGTCCCAGGAGAGGAAGCCTGTTATCATCCCTACAAACATGATTCCTTTTTAAAGGGAGAAGTCGTGTAAAATATACAGTCATAAAACATGATTGAGTATTAAATATTCAGTGTTGAAGTCTCACATGTGTATACATTATTAGTGGTGTATAGATTTTATAATGTAGGAAAGGTCCAAAGATCTTCTGCAGCGTCTCCAGCATTGAAATCTTCCCCTCTGGACCCCAAGCACTTTCTGGGCGGTTTTTGCTCCTGTGACATTTTTACTCACTGTGGAAGGAGTCAAAACTGTCTTTTTTGCAGTATAACTCAGTTATAATGTCATAAATCATAAAAAAGAAAAAAACATAAGTTTAATTTCTTTGATAATTTATTTTAAAAAATTGAAAAAAGATGTAATCTATATATACATTTTTCCAGTGTGTTACCAATACTGGAAAAATTAAAAAAAAAAAACTTTTTTAAAGAAAAAAGGGACTATACATACTGAACTATTTACATTTTTACAACCTATAATCTCTATAAACAGTAGGCTTAGTGTGGCTGCAGCAGTCTGCATTCAGCCAATAACTTGCTGAATTGTTGTCATGTGACTGTTAAAGAGAACAGAGGCGCTCTAGGCTTGCTAATTGCTGCGAAAAATGCAGAATTTGTTGCTTTTCACAGAATTTGGATTGTACAAAGAGTTTATTTTTAGCGAATTTTTAAATGAGACATTTATAATAAAGTGATTTTGAAGAAATATCACTATTCTAAGCTTAGATTTGGTTACATTTCCTTTCAGCAGTGTTAGGCTTGGTTAGTTAAGGACCATCGGAAATGATAATTTTGATTTTTAAAGTTTCTGGCTATGACAAATGATGTAATTTTGGTCATTGTTTAAAGAAAACATACCTTTCAAACCCGCCGGCGGGAGCGTACCAGTGATTTTGCATGTTTGAGCCTGATAAATACTATCTACATACATGTTACTTTACAGACAATAATTTTCCAAAATATAAAACCGTGTTTTAGTTTTTGTGTTATTTTGCCAAATCTCCTAATCTTTCAAATTCAATATCAGTGTGTAAACCTATCTTAAAACTCAATGTTTTGTCTATATCATGCATACCTGAATTCAGAAGGCCCAGTTGTTTTAATTTATTGGTAAAAGACGTCTTCCCCATGGACGAGACCTGGACATTTGAGGAGAGTTCTTTCTGAATTGCCATGCTTGGACTTTTGCCCTTTTCTTCTGCTCACATGCAAAGGTTTTTTGGGTAGAAAATAAAGACATGAAAACAGCCTGGCTGGATCATGAACTGTTGCTGTGTTGGTGTGTAAAACCTTTTAAGACTGTGATTCTCATCGCTCTCATCGTTCAACTAATAAATGTGTCTGAAGCCACACCTCACACCTAAAGCCCGGTATACACTGTGTGATTCTGGGCTGTCCCAGACTGAAAGATGACCCACGTGAAAGAATCGTGGTGATATCTTTGGTCGTGGCTCCAAAACGGTGTCCTATGTTGCACCGTGAGAGAGGTACAAAGAGGGTTGTTGTAACGGTCTTAGTCTGACAGTGTCAGATACTTAGGACACAGCTACACCTTTCTACTGACCAGCCAATAAGAATGCAGCGTGAAATGATGCGCAGGTCAAAGTGCCACTAATGAATAAAGTTTGGCGGAAAAAACAACAACCCAAACTGAAGAGATGAAGGCAAAACGTGTGAAACATGAATTTGTGGAACTTTAACAAAGAAGAATTGTGGCATAAAAAGCGTGTTTATACGACGTCTCCTCCAGCTGTTACCGTGTCCGTTAGCGTGTCCGCAGCACAGAGAGAAATAATGGACAAATCACAGGTTCCGGTAACGAGCCAGTCCACACTCTCCTCCTCCTCTACTTTGGAGTTTTTTCGATACACGGAAGACAAAGTTAGCTTCTTGTTTAGCTTCATTATTTTCCACAACAGTAACGCAGATGGACGAAGTGTGCAAATGCAGCGTTTTCCTTCGACTTACATTGTAGAGGCAGCATACAGGCTACACGCATAAAACTCAACGTCTTCCCCAAGTTTATTAGACTCATGTCGCACAATGTGGCTAGCAATGAACTTATAAGATGTGTGTGATCTTGCAGTTAGCAGCCCTAAGTCCTTGTGTGTCTCATAGAGCTAACACAACTTCCTGTCCACGAGCTGCAACCAGCTTCTTTATGTCACCTTTTCTGATACCAGATTTATATTCACTAGCGTGTGTAAAAGTCGACACGTTTCACCCACAAAAGCGAAACCACCATCGCGGCAGGTACGACGAATGATGTAAGTGCTGCNACACGTTTCACCCACAAAAGCGAAACCACCATCGCGGCAGGTACGACGAATGATGTAAGTGCTGCTGCTTGTAATCACACCTCAGATTTTGCTTCCACGGCTGATGTGTGGGAGGTAAAATGTTTGGAAGCGATGAGAATAAATACAAATGTGGCAACTATGCACAATGTAACTACTATCCATTAAAATAGAGAGACGTGCCAGCTTAAGTACATATTCGGTAGCTAATGTGTAGAAACAAAAGATATGTTATTCATTGTTCTATATGATAAAAGAGTGTGGGATGTGGTGATTTTGTATTATTTTGTTTATTTCTCTGTGCATTTTTACTCTGTTTAGCAAATGAATAACTCTAACCCTCTTATTAAAAACAAAACTGTTTTATATGCATGTTAATTGTATTTTTTGTTGAGCATAGAGTTGAATCAACACCCCTCTGATGCAGCGTGAACAAAATGGAATATTATAAACTGCAGAAAGTCAGATTTAATGCAGAGATTGCATCATTACACAAATGTACTTAATAACTACTGTAGCTCACTATATGAATTTCAGATAAATCATCTGTATGAATTTGGGATTACAATATATAGAGAAACAATTATTTGTATTTCTTAAAAAGGACAAATCAATGGTTTTTCACCATTTGAGCCCAATAAATACAATCTCCATTCAGGTTATTTTACTGCTAACCAAACATTGTTTGTTTCATTGTTTTTCCTGCCTTACAGACTGTTTTCAGTTCATTCTGGTCCACTATAAAAATCAGCTTGGAGAGACTTGAACCCTGCCTGAAATCAGTAATCCACCACAGCAAACCACGAGGCATTATTATTTTTTGTCAATTATTTAATTTAACCGATCTAATATGGAGGAAAATGTATGACTCCACCGGGAAATATAGTCCCAGGAGAAGATGGGTTTTACTGAGAAATTAAAAATGACCATGTCTTCTATATTAGGGTACATGTGATAGCAGGTGCACTTTAAGGTGTGTATATTACATTAGTGTTTGATTTTGAAAGATTGGGGATTTGGCAATTAAGCAATCATATTAAAAGTTATGCCTACCTAGACAAAAGCATCTCATATAAACAATCTATATTCGTATAAATGTATTGTAAGATCATAAATGTATGAAAATCAGGTACACAAAAACAGCCATGATCCTTCAGGCGTAACATGTTTTCTGTCATGTTTATCAGGCTTTGAACATAAACGTCTTTTTCTGCTAACTTCACATTACCTGCACATGATGGCTGCCAGGTGTATCCAGCATTTCTTTGAAGCGTTTGTTGTGCAGACAAAATAACGTCATATGTTTGCAAGATGCAACACTAACAAATGTTAAGTTTTTTGTCAAGTGAAGTCAGCAGCACAGCGACGGTGACAAACAGAAAAATGGCTGAAAGTTTCAAGGTGAAGCTGACAGAATGCATCAGGGATCCATTCGGTGGTCTCATGCACCTCGCCATTGTTGCTGCTGTTTCCTTTTGCCTTCATAACTTTGGTAAAGGGCAGATCTTCTCAATTGTTGCCATCTTTGTTACGCTAGTTTGCAAATTTGAATCTTTTATTTTTTAAGCGAGTGTGTGAGCATCAAGCATCAGCACAGAATCAAGTGTAATCCTGACCTAACACAGCAAAGCAATTAAGCAGCAGTTTAGTCATTTGCATGTTTCCTACTTCCTGTTCCATTTGCTAAATTTATATTTTAAAGGATAGAGACAAATTTAGTTTGCTAGAGCATGACTTTTTATATTCTCCAAGGCAGAGTGAGCTGGTTGTGATAAGAAAAGACTAAAGAGCATAATAAAGAGCATCATCTCTGGTCATCTCCCAATTGCAGAAGTGGGACAGTAAACAGCCCCCCCCGCCCCCGCCCAGCTTAATGAATAATTCACTGTGAGAGTAAAAGATGCTAGCAGCTCGATGTCTGTGACAGAGAGGAAGACGAGGGAGCCTCAGGTTGGCAGATCAGAGTGCTTGGTAAGTTAGTCAGCTCTCTGTTTGTGGTAGGGAAGGCTGCAATAAGGATTTTAAGTGGACCTCACTGGAGTTGGAGTGCTTTAAGAGTGATAGCAGGTGTAAATATTTTATGGCGGGGTGTTAGGCAGACCCAGTATGGACACAGTGGATGATACAGTGTTGAATCCTGTGCAGCGCAGCACTTATGCCAGCCTGGGAGAACTTTTAATGGGGTACAAAGCGTAATTGGTGAGCAGCCACAGGAGGCTCGTAAAAACAGCTATAAAAGTAATAATGGCTTAAGACAGGACAAATGAAAAAGAAACCAAATCAATAATGAGAGGACTGAATATTCAATAAGGAGGCGCTCAGCCCATACAGCAGCATATATTTCCCAAACTGAAGTACAACAAGCATCACCATCACTCAGATTTGACTGTGCAATGTAAAGATTCCAATCAAGATCAATCAGTAGCAATAATTGTCAGGCTGGAGATATTTTAATGAGTCTAAAGGCTAAATTATGCTTTCTGCATGAAGTGTTCACATAGATATGAGCTGACACAAAAACATGATGAGCAGGCGTGTGGAGCTTTTATACTCTGTGTGGTTTTCTAAATAAAAATCAGGAGGAAACTCTGAAAAGTCACTGCAGTTAGTGTCAAATTCACCAGGGGCAATAGTGATTTAAAGCCACAGAGTGCACAAAACAGCTTAAACAAAACACGCAAATGAATAATGAACAAAGAAAAAGCCTGATTGGAATGTAAACATAAAATAATGCTTCAGTGTGTCACGCGCTGACAGCAGCTTCCTGGAAAATGCCGACAGCATCCCGCATCTCTGTGTCTGTCGCTTTCACATGAAAAACCTGCAACTTTCTGAAATATCCCACACGTATTTCAAGCAGGCTGAAGATTTAGTGCTAAAACCCATTAAACCCCCAATTATCAGACTCACACAGTCACGTCAGAGGAAACATGTGTGTGTGTGTGTGTGTGTGTGTGTGTGGNGGGGGGGGGGGGTGACAGTCAGTTAATTGGGATTGTGGTGTTTGCTCATTATCACGTCTCCTACCACTTCTGATGAAATGAAGAAGTCAAAAAAAGCTGTGGTTTGTTGCAATCTTTAAAATCTTTATAGGTGTTATCTTTAACATGTCTTTATCACTACTGGAATTTGAGATCTTGTAATATATCATTTCCTTTGCTAAAAGTGTGGTAAGTAAAATAACTTTGCCTTGTTTATACACTATTTTTAGTGCGTTTGTCTTCTATGATCAGTACTGGGTGACAGGAACAAACTCTTGTTACAGTGGGTTGCTTGTAATAATGTGTGTTTACATATTTGGGACACACCCACTCTTATTTTCTCTGAACAAGAGGATCAATTTAAAAGGAACATGTGTTTGTTATTTTCACTCATTTTGTGTTGTTATGGTAAGGAGTGTTGAAAAGTGTCAGCGTGTCAAAACTTGAGGTTCACACCAAAAGAAGTTCATCCAGTAAGAAAAAATCCGCTGTTAGGATGTGACAAAATGGAGAAGAACATTAAGCAGAGAGGGCAAAACTTTTAACAAGTTGAAAACATCAGCAACAAGTTCCAATAGGAAAGGGTAAAAAACAAAACAAAACAAAAAAAAAAAAAAAAANAAAAAAAACACAAGCAAGCAAAAAGCTGAGGAAGCCATATCAGGCGAGAAAGTTGCTAACAGGCAGAATCTAGGCAGGAAAAACCGATCAGGAGTGGCTGGAAAGTAAGAGCACAAGGCACCAAGACAATCTAGAAAACGACAACCTTGGCCAGGGTGTAATGCTGCGTTCACTGACCTCAGAAGTCGAAATTTTCCTAGTTGGAAGTTCCAACTTCCAACCTCAAACCGTTCCAGCCAAATATAATCAAAAAAGCAACTGAACACCAATAAATACTGTAAAATTAATTAAACTTCGTGATAAATGCTAACTAAAGTAAAGTTAGACTACAGGACTGTTTGGTTGTGTTGTTTTACACTGATATTAATCACAGTGGGTATTAAATTCTATGCAGAGAAATAATATTATGAAATTATTTACACTTACATATCAATGGTAAACAGTTATTATACACTGTAAATAGTTAACTTAGCGATATCTTCTGAATATTTCACACAAGAAAAAATACTTGTGTGAAATATTCACCTTTTAGCTGATCATTTCCATTCACAAAGCTCACTTCCATGGTGCTGCCATGTTGAGTGACGTCATNTTAGCTGATCATTTCCATTCACAAAGCTCACTTCCATGGTGCTGCCATGTTGAGTGACGTCATACTCGGTAAGTTGGGGTAGATCATTTTGTCCGGGTTTCCCAGCTGGAGCTTCGACTTTAAGTGCTGTTAAAAGAAGACAGGATCAGGTGACCGGCAGCGGTGGAAAGGTTTGAATTACAGAAAAGATTAGTGAAGATTAAAGCAGATTATGATGATGTAGATGTCATAACAGCCCTGAAAACTTTGTTTTTGATTCGTCCTTTAGGCTATTTTGGGTGGGAATCTTAAAGAAACAGCACCTAAAATGGGCTGTTTTCATTCAGTGTGCACAGCAGTGCTGCAGCAAGGGACTCTCTTCTCATCACATTGAAGCAAAAGTTTCAAAATAATATAATAATAATAATAATAATAATAATAATAATAATCTTTATTTATTTATCCTTAAAAACAGAGTTTACAAAGTGGTTTGACAACTAATAAAACAATCAGCAAGACAGACAGAACAACAGAATAAAATAAGGCATTTAAAACAATACAGAAAACACACCAAAATAAACAGATAAATAAATAAAAGCCAGCCTATAAAAATGGGTCTTGACCTGCGATTTAAAGGCAGACGCTGACTTGGAAAGCCTTAGGCAGATCATTCCAGAGCAAAAAATAGACCTCTAAATGAAAATAAGACAATGGAAATCTGTATATGTTCCCTTTAATATTAAAAAATGTGCTGCAGGGATGTTGCTTAGCATAGGATGTTAGCTTGGGTGTGTTAGCATCCATATTTACAGCAAAAACATGGCTGCTGTAACATTAACCCTGTGAACTGATAACAATTATTTCCAGTGAAGCAGGAAACAAGTCATTTGTGCATAATGTTGCATTTTCAAATGTCAGTTGTTCATCATTAATTTTTGAATGTTAATGTAGCCTACATTACTGGTGATTATTACCTGTAGAAGAGTGACACTTATAACTAAAACAGCGGGCCGTGTGTAAATGTTAAATGTCAAAAGGAGCTAGAAAACAATTATGTAATTTTGAACCTAATGTCTTAATATTGAGCTGAAATGAAATTAAAATAA
Source organism: Lucifuga dentata (assembly GCA_014773175.1). Lineage (NCBI taxonomy): Eukaryota > Metazoa > Chordata > Actinopteri > Ophidiiformes > Bythitidae > Lucifuga > Lucifuga dentata. Next base: position 381,702 of record VXCM01000402.1, read on the forward strand.
GAAAGCCATAATGTAATTCACTGAATGCAGCCTAACAGCAAGTGTAGCACAGTACACAATCATTACCTCTATAGACTTCGCACATGAATAAAAACTCAAATTAAGCTCATTCATATCTAAGGTCATGGGGAATGGACTGAAACAATGTAGTGAATTAATATTAATGATCTCAGGTCAGCACCCTTGTAACAATTACACTTTGCACATTAGGCCACACTTTGCCAATGTTCTTCCCTTAAACCTATTTGCATTCATAATGAGGAATTTGAATGAGTGGCCATCATTTATTAATGCTGTCATTTATATTTATGACCGCTGAGCTTTCATAGCATGGGCCCCCTGTCAAAGAGCTCATGATCAGTGTTGCCATTTGGTCGGGCCCTGATTTGGAAAGAGTGGGTCCCCCTAGAGTTAGATAAGAAGATCTCGCAGCACTGAAGCCTATTGTAAAATTCCATTGAGAGCATATAATTCCTGCAGCAGAAGATAGAGCATCTGCAGCAAGCACCAGTCACATTTGACCACAAATTACAAAATAACAATGAGTCGATTTAGCATTTACAATGTAAGTTGCTTCAATACAGAGAACGCTGACAGATTTAGTCTCACTTAATTGTATTACCGCAGCTGTATAATTTATTGACTGATCGCTGGTGATAAATGTTTGGCACTGTCTAGTGAGGTAATGAAGTCGACGTTGATGTGACTCCAAAACGGTGGAAAATAATGATGTGTCATATATTCTGGCTGCTCAGTTTTCTTGGTGCCTCAGGAATTCACTGCTATAGTGAAATATTAGGCAAAGAAATGAAACATAAAGCCATCTGCTTTGACTGTTTTTCTGTCATGCTCTCTGCTACTTCACTCAGCACAAAACTAGATCTCAGATACCCAAGAGAAGCTGGGAGAGAGAGAGAGAGAGAGAGCGAGACGGAGAGATATTAAACTGAGTAAAAGTTTGTTTATTTATCATGGTTTGTCAGAAAGTGTTGAAGAAACGTGGGCAAAGAATTTGTTTCAACTGCGCCGTGAGAGGGATGTGTGTGTGCCGAGACAGCTTTCCAATGTCGAACTCCCCCAGTGACTTTGAACTGCCTTCTCTGAATCGTGCAGATTGAGCTCGAGGAAGCCGAGGCGCTTGCATTCTGATACCCAAACCATGTCTGATAGAGTTAAAGGTACGTGTAAAATGCTGGAAAATTTTCCCACCTGATATCAGGCTGCAGCAGAATTACAAATCTTAGTCTGACAGCAGTGACACCAACACAAACAGGAGAAAGCGTATCAAAAGCAGAACTGTGGGTGTTTAAAATCCAACATACTTGGTGTCTGACTGATACCGAGTCCCAGAGCTCTCATTGGGAGAAAAGGTCTGCAGGAAGAAGGAGATTCATTTTGTAATCTGGAACCAAATCTGTATGGCTGTGGAAGTGTAGCCGTACCCTCGAGAAATATAACATGCATGCACTTAGGTTTCCTTTGAAGGCGAACTCTGCAATTCCCAATGCTTGCTGGATCCCCGGTGTGTTTAAAACCTTTCAAAATCTGACATAATGAGCACTTCATGTGCTGAACTTCTGCCCTGTAACAAGGATATAGATTTTTCCATTTAAAAGTGGATTGTTGTCATTATGGTGCTGCAGCCTGAGTCCACAACTTGCAGAGAAACAGAAGAGAAACAGATAACAGGCTTGTGTGTTTGACCATGCATGAGCTAGTAAAGAGTGAGGAAGTAGAGGAGAGGACGAAGAGTACACATTTGCGTGAGAAAAGGAGAGATCCTGGAGAGCTTGAAGCTGTTCTTTGTGTTAGAGTGTGAGTGGGAGAAGTGTGACATGCTCCCAGCCAATGGCTATGCAGCCTCCCACACTCCTGGTCGCCACGGCATCGTTGATACTGCTAAAAAGGGCCTGACATGACCTTTCCCTCTGCCGTGTCCTCTACACATCTCCCTCTCTCTCTCTCCTTTTCTTGTTGATTTCTGCTTGTCTGGAGAGTTTCAGCCTGATCACACATGACATGTTTTTGGCAGCATTAGCTTGTCATGAGTTTAGCTTCAAATCAGAGCATTTTGATGGCTGCTGTGGTGGTTATGATGGCCATGCATTCTTAGCAGGTCATTGGCCCGGTGCTGCCTAGCTTGCAGTACTTTTGTTTATTTGTACTTCGCCGGCAAATATTTATATAAACATGGACACATTATACATTAATAAAAAATGTTAGAGTGCCCTCTATCAAAAGCACACATTAATGTTTTGTTAAAAGTGTCTGCTGTAAATAAAATAGGCTATTATGTTGACTAAACTTATCAGGGCAACTAAACTGGAAGTAGTTTTTAAATATTGCAGTTCCTTAACTTTAAACCAGTCTGGCATCCCAGAATCTTGAAAAATCCACATAAGCTCTATATTGTTATCAACAAAAGAGACTAATGATCATATTTAGACCATTCCTTTTGCTGTACTTGTAATCTGCTTCGACAAATGCCCACGAAGATATTTTGTCAAGTGAAGAGGTACAACACGGACACCAGAAAAGTTTTGTCTATAACATGGTTCATGGAGTCCGTTAGACTTTTTCACATGGAGTGAGTGCCCTTGTTTTGTCAGCCAGGATCTTTGAAAGAAAAGAAGCCATCTTGGAGGATTCTAGCATAACGATTGGCTATACTGGGTCCTGAAATGCCCAATCAAGCAGCGTCCCTTGAAATAAGCGCAGACCATCTTGATTGATGGAAAAAACTGACCAGTTAATAGGTAGACTTCCAGCGATTGACTGATGGTTTAGCCAATAAAAAAAGCTTTCTAACGACATATGGTGTGACTGGGAAAAGTTTCATTGCTGCCACCATACAGAGGACAGTTGTGGACCATTAGCATAACAAAGGGAGGGCAAGAGAAGGCCCAAATTGTGAAAATTTACATTTACAGACAAAACAGCTCACTGAGCATAGACTTTATAGTGCATAAAACAAATTAAAACAGATAAATACACATTTTATCTAAAATATTGGTTGTTTACCTTGTATTTTTTTAAAGGTCTCCCTGTAGCTTCTTTTGGAGATCCACCTGGATAAGTACTTAGTAAATTCAGCTTACAGAACTCATTTTTGGTGATATTACAATCATATTTTGTCCAGGAATTGGTCAGGCCTTGTAGCTATTCATGTAGTGCAACCAGAGCTCCAACAGACAAAGCCAAAGGCAACTTTTGTAAATAATATTTTTAGTAAATAAGGTGTTCTTTTTCCAGCTGTGGATGAAAATCTGCGTTTATTTACTGTGGTCTACTTCTGTTATTCTGGAACTGTAATACTTAGAGAGCAAATTTGATGATTTGCAAGAAACTACAGAGTCTGAGCTTTTAGAAGAGCCCAAGCATATGTCTGTACACAAAAGGACTGAGGAAATACAGCCATTTTCATCGGTATGTCATTTTCAGCCTTTTTGTCCATAATACCCAGTCCTTGCTGTCATGTATATCTTCCTGGGCTGGGAGCCAGTTTGCTCTCTAAAATCATATTTTCGATGTAAATTTAGAGGCCACTCACACCAAGCATGTAGGAGCAGATTGTACACTTAGCGGTGTTTCTATCTTTATTTCAATTCATATGGAAAGGTAACACATTATACACATTCCTGTGTTCTTCTTTTCACTTTGAAACCTTTACAATGCTTTAATGTGCAAAAAAAAAAAAGCCATATAAATCCTCCTCTACTCTCCATTGCTGCAGCACCACTGTGCACACTCAGTGAAAACAGGCCATTGTAGGTACTGTCTCATTAAAGCCCCTTCTGAAAAGTCCTGTGTGTTCTAATTGGCTGCCCATGACATAGCAGATTTATACAGTAGGTACAACTTTGTGTGTGTGTGTGTGTGTGTGTGTGTGTGTGTGTGTGTGTGTGTGTGTGTGTGTATGTGTATAATTTGTATAACAACAATTTGTGATATCACGATATTGACAACGTGTGTGTGATGATGTGTTGATGAGCGACACACATTGTTACGTGCTCTCAACTGGAAGTTCTTTCAAAATAATACATTTTTCAAAATAAGCCTTGATACTGATCTCATAACTTTAGATAGGAAATAATGAATGACTAAAACATTATTCATACCAAATATTAACTTCTTACTTAAACTACAATTTAACATTAACAAAGCACAAATAAACATATTTTAAGTGCTACCATTCTTTCTTTTTATGCTTTTAAAGCCACCAACTCCACTTGTAATTAGTCAGAATGAATCCAAATAAATAAACTAGCATTGTATAGGCACAAAGTACAATTAACTATGTGGAACTGCATCAGCATCAATAAAGTCATTTCAGCTTTGGTGTTATATTTAAACAGGCAACATTAACACAGACTGCACTCATCACAGTTACATTACATCCCCATGGTCACGAATTATGTGAAATTTCCTGAATACACAAAATATATAACATATGGTAAATACACTGTGGGATAGTGAGTGTTTTTAAATTTTCATGAGATTACTTGAGTTCTAACCTTCAACAGAGACATGTTCATCCATGAGATCACAGCAACAGATGGGCAAGTCTTCCACTTACTGCAAACAGGGTTATTTATAATGTGTTTCAGAGTGCAAATTCACACAAAAATACCACTCCTGAGAGTGAAGAAATATGGTGTGAAGCAGCAGAAAAATCTTGCACCCTTACAAAGATGTATCATAGATGGGAGGCATCCTTTCTCTGCAGAGAGAGGTCTATGAAGTTTTAGTCTCCAAAATAAACCGAGAGAGAAAAAAGCAGCTTTCACATGACCTCAGAGAAAGCCGAGCAGATTCGCCGCCATCTGCTTGTAGTTTTGACAATGATAGGAGAGGAGTTTTTAATATAGCAAAGGAGGCCAGGCAGCGCAGTGACATCCAAATGAGAAGCGGTGTGAGCATGTCTGTTTGCATTACCGTGAGAGGGAACAGTTTGTGTTTGTGTGTGTGCACGTGTGAGCCTTTGTATGAGAGAAAGAGGGACAGTGTGAGAGTACAGTATGCCCCCTCTGTGTGTGTGTGTGTATACTAAAGAAATTCTTGGTCATCGGCAGGGGTGTGGGAAGGTAGGAGATAAAAGGCAGAGGGAAGCACATCTCCCTGACTAGAAATGACAAACACCTTCCCTCTGAAAGGTCCTTTATACTCACCGCTTCATAGCTCATAAGAAGAAACTTCACCAAGAATAACCAACCATTTTTCATGACACTCTAAGGGCTTCTCACTGAGATGAAGGTACAATCTGCGATCCAAAATTCAAACAAAAACGGCCACTCCACTGAAATTCAAAAGATGGCATTGGAACCTGCTTTCACTTCTACGCTGATGAATGGATAATGGATATTTTCAGATTCTGTGAAAGGTTCGTCTACATCAGTAATGTTTGTAAGAAAAGCAGGACGAGCCTAAATTTCAAGTATGATCAGTTAAAAAAAACAAATGCGATTTTCCATCAAGATGATTACTGTCTTCTGTTATCTATTTTACATTCATTTAGGACAATTACATGGTAAAAAACTAAGGATTGGGAATAAAATCTAAGATACTACCTCCTACCCATTAAGAGCAATATGCATATTATAGTTTTAAATTTTAGCTGCTTATGGTATTTTAACCTATAAAGCATTGTGAGTGATGATGCCATCGTGGCGAATACTTTTTAGCAGAGAAGAACTTTTAATTAACATTAAAGGTTCTACCTTTCATTCATTTAAAAATAATTGAATTTTAAAAAAATTGTCATAGCATAGCTCCATTGTGGAATGCTCAGAGTCTGCAGAGGATCCATCAGGTGAGAAAATAAGTTGTTTTACAATCGCATGTTCTCGTCTGTTACTCAGAATAAGCTTGTGCTGATTTACACTGATTTTAATCGAATGAAACGTTTTTGAAAACCTTTGAAAATAATAAATTTATTGTCTTATGCTGCATTCAACAGACCTCGGAACTCGGATTTTTCCAACTTCCTACTTGGAAAAATGCCTTTGAACAGCACTTGAAGTCGGAGCTCCGACTATGATACTCAGACCAAAATGATCTACCCTGACTTACCGAGTATGACGTCACTCAACATGGCAGCGCCATGGAAGTGAGCTTTGTGAATGGAAATGATCAGCTAAAAGGCAAATAAAGTATTTTTTTCTTGCGTGAAATTGAAATAAAAAGATCAGAATATATCACCAAGTTAAGTATCTATTTTGTATAACTGTTTGCCATTGATATGTAAGTGTAAATAATTTCATAATATTACTTCTCTGCACAAAGTTTAATACCCACTGTGATTAATATCATTGTAAAACAACACAACCAAACAGTCCTGTAGTCTAACTTTACTTTAGTTAGCATTTATTACTAAATTTATTTAATCTTACAGTATTTATTGGTGTTCAGCTGCTTTTTTGATTACATTTGGCTGGAACGGTTTGAGGTCGGAAGTTGGAGCTTCCGAATGGGAAAAATCCGATTTCCAAGATCTGTCAAACGCAGCATTAATCAGAGTATAACTAAAGTTTTAACATGCATGTAAATGTACTCAGCTCTTATTAATATATTGGAAAGTGTGTGAATGGTCAGAAGATGCTGTTTGCCCTGCTTATCACAAGTCTGATTTTCAGACTAGAGATGCGAGGTGAACTGGAGTGTTTCACTATAACCTAATTAACCCACACATATAAATGCTGATAATACCACTAGGATTAAAGTGGAGTGAACATATGGGCTGTGATGCTGTGGTGAATGCATAAATAGAAAGTCTGATAGGCATACCAAAGCATGTTTATTATGCCAGGCAGTGGAAGATTAATAAGGTGATGTGTTTCGACTGTAATTGACCCAGTTAATGAGACCCTTGCTTTGTGGTTTCCTCCCCCATAACCGACTGTGAGGGTGCTCAAAACGAGTGCCAAAAACTCCCATATCTGCCAAATGAAATTGGCTTATTAATTCCAATTATACTGATCATTGAGCGCTCAAATGAAAAATGAAGATGTTTCAACTTGACTAATTGGCCCCAGGAGTGAGTATGTTTGTGTGTGGAAACAAGGAGCAAAGAAGGCCGTAGGACAGAGGAGGAACTTTGCAGTCGCCAAAGTTAAAGTATGCAGGGATGATGATACTGGGGGCAAAAAGTAATACTTAAGGGGCCTAAAATACACTGACTGGGATTAGAGCTAACACTTTATTCTCTCTCTCTCTCTCTCTCTCTCTCTCCTCAAAAGGATCCAATTAGGATCTCAACTTTTTACACAATCCCCCACAGCTGTCCAATCAAAACCCGCCTTTCTGTCCAAAGGAAATCCTGCCATCCTTTTGGTTTCAACTATGAATTTTTGTCCAATTGATTCATATTCTGTATGTTTCCTCTTTGTTAGGATTCATTTGGCAGGTCTGAACACAGAAACCACTTCGTGTGAGGACCCTTTAGAGCAGGGGTACTCAAATACAAATCTTAAAGGTGCACAAAGAAAATTTTCAATAAGACAGAGGTCAGTTTATTAAAGTCAGTCAAGCTAGGGTTGGATTGGGATCCTAATTTAAGGTGTCCAGCGGGGGGGGGGNGGGGGGGGGGTAGCTGTGCTGTCAACTCTCAGTCGGACATTCGGTTTCATTTTGCAGTGGAGAATTTTGGTTGTGGTTTAGTCTGGATCCGGAATGGAGTCCAGATTTTGAGGATGACTGCTTTGAAGTAAGTGGTCTTGGTTTGGATACAAACAAAATGTAGAACTTGAGCTGAACTAGTTCCTAACAAACTACAAGATTTTCAATAAAAATCAATAAAAAGCGGAATTTTTCTGGTTGTAATCGTTCGAATGCAGTCATTCCAACAAACATTCACCATCACAACAGTTTATCCTGCTACTGACCATTTTCTTGAGTTTAGCAAACTCTTTTATGCGTTTCTGAAGAATAATTTGCTAAACTGACAGTGAAAGTTTGTCTTCCACAAACTGAGTCCATGATAACAACACAGAGACAAACAGATGCCCAGATTACTGGAGTGGTAAAAGTGAAGCAGACTGAAAGAGTATTTTGACAATTTGAGTAAGTTGCTTTTGGCAAATTTTTCCTGAGCTCGTGTGCAAAATATAACTTATATGTGGAACTGGTTTGTTAAAAAGGTCAAACTAATAAAATAGTTTAAAAAAGTTTAAACACTGAATGTCATTATATGAGTTCAGTCAAAAATCTTTTTCTTGTAGTTATGTAAGCTTTGATGATGTGACAGAAAATACATTTTTACAGCGCCCCCCTCCCCCCAATGAGCAAAGGGAAAAAAGGAATTAAAGAAATTAAAGAATTGAGCAATAAAGATTTGAACAATCAGTATTTATAAGTCAAACTACTGATTTACGTAGAACCAAAGAGGAATAAAAGAATGTGTTCATCATAGCCTACACCTTTTATTAGCCGTAGCAAATCAAACAGATGCTAGGAAACGGTTGAAACACAAGTTCAACTAACACATCTTCAGATTACCATGTTGCAGACATTGAATACATGCTGCAGTTTATGACTACGACCCACAACATATGCAGTTCTGGCGTTGTTCTATGTCATAACTACCCCAGCTCTCTTCTTCCTGTTTGAGTTCCTTGCTCCCGCCCCAGACATATTTCTGACCAATGAGTGTAGAGATTGTTGTTTTGCTGATACGCTTTGCTCCAACTAAATTTTGTCTGCACGAAACCAAATCAAATATCAAATCATATGCTGAGACCAAACGGTGCAAACAGACTCAGTTTGAAAATGACTTTAACATCCAAACTTTTCGAACCAGTACCCACGCATTTTATTTCCAACTTATTTTTCACTTGATGGAACTTTTGCAAAAAAGATAGTGATAGAAAAACAAGTCACCAACATATACTTCTGCTCAGCCCTGCGTGGCCCCCATGCGAGTTGGTCTGTTCACATGTAGGATGATGGCGGTGGGGGGCAGCATGCTGCTCTTCAGCCTATCCTATCAGTGGGTGAAATCATGGTGAAAACTGGCTCACCACTGTGGGACCCCACAGTGAGATACACATCACAGAGAGGCAATTCACAGAGAGAGAGCGAGGCAGGCAAAGTGTTGGGGTGTTTATTTAGTTTTGGGGCTGGAACGCTGAAGAGTGCTGCTCGGAAATGACACGCGTCTACACGTGCACATGGGTAAACATACACGGATAGACACACGCTACACTATTAAGCCTCAATCCAGCTTCAGTTTCTCGTCTTCTTTGCAGCAGCTAATTTAAGCAGTAATTTTCTCGTGTTTGCAGCAGCCAAAGAAAGAGGTTTCTGTTTGAGTTTTGAGGATGCTAACACCCAGGCAGGTTGTACGATGATGTCAGTTAACTGCATGTGATCACTTTATCCTACAATGTGTCAAAGTGATTTCATGTTTTCCACAAATGCTGAAAATGGCTTCCTCAAAGGCAACTTGATACCTTTTGATTTTTTTTCTTGCTTGCTTGTAAAATGTCCATTTTCCATTTCTGATCCATCGCTTCCTGTGTAAAAAGCCTCCCTACCACTGGTCATGTTGCATTTGGTGAAACAGGAAGAAATCGAGTTCCCAACGTTTTAGACATAACATCTGCTTTTCCATTTAATGAGAGCTTGGAAAAGAAGGCAAGATGGATTATTTCTTTACTATGTCTAAGATTTTGCATTAATATGGATTTGATTTCACAATGGAAATTTTTTTTGTTGTTTGTTTAATGAAGTTTAGTTGTTTTGTAAAACTCTATCTGAAAATTTTGTACCACACTGGATGTGGGTTATGTGAAATAACGGTATCCTTTAAGTCCATGTGGGCTAGGCATGTTGATATGCATGACACAATAGCAAAAATTCATTCAGTCATTCATTAATAATATGACAGGATCCATCAGTCTCAGTTCAGAGACCTGCGACAACAAGCTGAAGCTGGAGCTCATCTTCCAGACTGCAGCGTATCACTATAACATGACTGAATCTTCAAATATTTGCACATTTTCAAAATTATCTAAATTTCTCAGTTTCACCAGGTACACTGTAAAATGTGACAAGTTGATCTTATTTAAAAAATCTAGGAAACCGATTGCCCTAAGTAAATATAACTATATAGTCTTAAGTTCAAGTAGACATAAAGTAAACATAACTTAAGACTAATAGTTATATTTACTTACCTTTTTCAAGGCAATGCGTTTCCTAGATTTGTTTTTAAGTAAGATCAACTTGTCACATTTTACAGTGTATGACTCAACTAATGCATTCAAAGACCACTGGGATTTTTTATTACCACTGTCCATACTACTTTTTAATGCTTTTAAGGACCACACCAGTGGTTTGCATATTTGCAGAACTTTCCTTAGATTATTTTTTTCTTTGCTAAATTTGAGTTCTGTATCTCTGCACTGAGGCGTTTATCCAACTCCTACAACACTAGCAAAAAACTGATGAGCTTGATAGACAGCAGGCTTATAAGCATTATTGCAACAACAATGAGGATCTTCTAACACAACCATTAATATGATGATTCTGTTGTTCTTACACACCGAGAGATATCGGCCCAGATTCATAAACGGTAGCGCTTGATTTACCGCAGCACTATATGCAAATATCATGGTGCAACCACATTCCCTCATTCATAAACGCCTGCTACCAACATATTTTAGCATTTTTCCTTAAAAAGGCGTTACTGTGATATTTCCTTATTTACATGTCACGGTAGCTGTTCATAAAACAAACCCACATGTAAAAAATAAGACCTGCTTCAAATCTGGGCAACGTTTAAAACTGTATTTACCTCACATGTGTTAGCGATCAATAACTTTGATAAACTCTCTCAGCTGATCAGTCAGTTTTTAAATGGTGAATTTTTATCCGATCTGACACATGTTCACACTCCCCCCCCNCCCCCACACACACACACAGTACGATTACACACTACAGAGGTTAATATGCACGTTTACCTGTTATTTTAGTGTCAGTCTATTAAAACGAGGAGCTCCAAAGCAGAACGTATGTTTCCTTTTCCGATTTATCGCTTTAAAACCAGATAAATCAGAATAAATGGTGGCTGATAAATATGCAGCAGCTCATTAACATGCTGATCTTCATTGGTTTTTACCTGTCACACCTCACAGCAATGCTATCTTCATGTGACAACGGTGCGCTGATTATCGTAGAAGTTTTATGAATGAGCGTCAATTATCATGGCCACATTTAGGTCAATGCTACACCCATAGCGCCATTTTTTAAGAATCTGCCCCATAATCTTAAAGCCTCTTATGTGGGTGTGTAGAATATGATTATAGGCTTTCAGTGCACACAAATAGAAGAGAGAGAGAGAGAGAGAGAGAGAGAGGGGAGGCGGAGGATTGGGTGGGTGCTAAATGATGAAGAAAAAACTGATGTTTATAAGAAAAGAATAGATCATTAAAAGAGAGAGAGGGAGAGAATTGCTAGAATTAAAAGAAAATTAATATAATAGTGGAAAATCAAATAAAATATAGGGAGAAATGCATTAAGGGAGCAGTGAGCCACTTCTCACATGCTGAGATGGCAACTACACAGCCAGAGATCAATCCATTTATCCTGCTAATAGCTGCTCTTATCAATCACTGACTCACTGGAAAAGCACAATATAATTTTCCTTATAGCCAAACAGCTGCTTATATAGCAGCGTGAACGTGACTCATCGAGGTGCAGCCTTACCCTGGTTTAATTCACTATGAACAGGTTCTACTTACCTTTACTTAAAGGACCATACCACCCATTTTGCATGTTTGAGCCTAATATATTCAATTTTCATACATGTTACATTACTGACAATCATTTCCCAAAGGATGAAACTGTATTTCAGCTTTCCTGATGTTTTGCAAAATCTCTTACATACAACATACAAGTTAATAGATTTTAACAGGTCAAAGGTAAGTACAGTTAATAGCATATTTCTCTAGGTTTATAGAGCAAATATAACATCCACTTTTAATAAGCAATATTATAAATGGGAAGATCGATTTAAGCAATTTAAGAGTGAGTCATACCTTTATCTTTATATCAATTTTTAAAATCTTTCCTTTAAAATCCATGTTTCTCCTGCTAATAGTTATGCAGCCTTATGAAGTCATGGTCATTTAAATTTTTCCATAAGTGCAGGTCTTCTTTTGGGACTATATTCCCCGGTGGAGGCATACATTCACTCCGTGCTTTTTATTGCGCTTAAACGCTAAAATTACGTAACTTCTAAAAAAAACCTGAATACACGTCTTGTTGGTGATGATGGATTACCTATCCCAAGAACATTTCAAGTATCAACAAGTTGATTTTAATAGCAGAATGAACTGAAACCAATGGAGGTCTGGAAGGTAGGAAAAACATTTTTAATTCACCGTTCCAGTAGTATGCTTTGGGAAATGATTGTCAGTAACGTTACATGTATGAAAATTGAATATATTAGGCTCAAACATGCAAAATGGGTGGTATAGTCCTTTAACTAAATAACATACAGTGGCATAAGTTTATAACTGATGTTAACTAATTATATTTTATCATCCAAAAGCCAATGTTGTAATTTGATAATTACTATGTTTGAACTGATCTATGACCTGCAGCATTCATCAACAAACACACAGATCCAGCCAACAGCACAGAGCTGGACATTTTGGGAGATTATAAAAGACTGCATGAAATTGTTTACTAAATATTGACACGTGGATGATAAATTATTCAATCTTAATTGGCTTCTGCTTGAATAATTAATGCACAGAGTGAAGAGGAGGAGGAGGAGGAGGAGGTAAAGCGTTTTCCCTGCTTGACCATCTGAACGCTCCTCAAGCTGTAGTCACTGGCTGCAGAAGTTAATGTGAGCAGACAGGTGAGCGCACATGGAAAACGTCCCCCATTGTTCAGCCGTCTGCCTGTCTGTCTCCGTACACCTCCCGCCTCAAACTTTCTGATTCACATTCTCTAACATGCATTATCTGCTGCCAGTTTGAGCCGTTTTTGCGCCTAAGTTGTTTTAATGTGAAATGAATTTGGGTTTCATTTGCCGTCTAATAATCTGCATTGGAAAGAAAGCTTGGCTAGACAGGACGCCAAGCCTGTAAACGGCAAATGAAGCCTTGAAAATGATAAAACACCATTTTTGAGGCCTTGTTTGTCATTTTTTTTATGATTTCTTTGAGACATTCTTTTATTTTCTAAAATTTCCTAGAATGATTTAAAAAAAATCAATTATTTTGGATTTTTTTTTTTTTAATCCTAGAGTTTAAAGATTTATTTCTGCAATTTCTTCTCTCAGATTATTTTTCAAATATTATTTTCTAGAATGAAAAAAATGCCTGTGGTTCATTATATTGTATTATGCACACTGTAAATCACGTATAGTTCAGTTTATTGTAAATTGTGTATATTGAATTTGTGTTTGTTACATTGCACTGTTGTTTGGCATCTATTATGTCCTATACATGTGGCACTTTGTTTCTACACATATTCTGGAATGGCAATAAAGTTTGACTTGCCTCATAACATAATGCAGACAGAGCAGCTTTAATGCTGTAACACTTAAAGGACCATACCACCCATTTTGCATGTTTGAGCCTAATATATTCAATTTTTATACACATAACGTTACTGACAACACTGTAAAATGTGACAAGTTGATCTTACTTAAAAAAATCTAGGAAACCGATTGCCTTAAAAAAGGTAAGTAAATATAACTATTAGTCTTAAGTTATATTTACTTTATATTTACTTGAACTTAAGACTAATAGTTACATTTACTTACCTTTTTTAAGGCAATCGGTTTCCTAGATTTTTTTTAAGTAAGATCAACTTGTCACATTTTACAGTGTACATGATGTCAGCAGACATCATATTGGAAAGGTCACCGGCAGACAGGTCAAAGTTGAATGTGGTTGAACGTTGAGCGCAGCAGCAGAGGGGAGAACCTGAGCGATGCACATCCCTCAGGTCATTACACAATAATAGAACGCTTGCCACCCATCGTACGAAAGCACTGTAAACCAGTTCTTGGTTTTCAGATTAGCAAAAATTTATTTCTAAACTCTTCGGTAAATTGGAATTCTAAAAATATTTGAGACTAGAAAATCTCCTCCATCTCTCTCTCTCTCTCTCTCTCTCTCTCTCTCTCTCTCTNAAAGATGAGAGGGCCTGCTCTATCGACCATATTGGATGGAAGTGTGATACCTTAGTGCTCGCTCTCTCTCTCTCTCTCTCTCTCTGGCCACAATGAGGTTCCCACACACGAGGCATCGGGTTTAAGTCTCAGTCTCGCCTCCTAACTTTCACCATTCATCACAAACTCTGATAAGGAGAGAGAGAAAGCGAGGGAAAGAGAAGTAAGGGGTGGCAAACAGAGAGGGGTTGAGAGGGAAAGAAAAAGTGAGAGGCATTAGGGTAAAAGAGAAGGAAGGCGGGGTGAGTGAAAGGAAAAAGAGAGGCACTTGGGGGGAGAGAGAAAGAGAGAATGAAAGAGAGAAAGAAGTGGAGAGAAAAAAGATGAGAGAGAAAATGAGAGATTGGAGTGAAGGGGTGGAGAGAGTGAGAGGAGCTGGTGTAAAGGCGAAGAAAAGGGGGAGTGAGAGAAGAAAGGATGAAAGAGGGGGGANGGAGCTGGTGTAAAGGCGAAGAAAAGGGGGAGTGAGAGAAGAAAGGATGAAAGAGGGGGGAGGATGATGGAGAAGCAGACTGTGTGCATGTGCATGTGTGTATGTGTGTGTGTTCAGAGGTTTACAGGAGAGTCAAGCCTCAGCCTGACACAACAGAAAGGCTACTGAAGACGTTATGCCTTGGACACACATACACACGCGCACACACACACACACACACACACTCCCATTTTTTCTTACTGGGTTTAAATACATTAAAGTAGAAATATCACAGAGGAAAAATTCTCCTTTCTCCCAAAAGTCTCCAAAAAGTGACGTCTGAGAACCTCAAAACCACACAAGTTTGCACAATTTCATTTTTTTTAATTTTATTTTTTATTGGTTTCAAACATATAATACAAGAAAATTAAAAAAATAAAACACAAGAGAAACAACAACAACAACAAAATAATAATAAACTGAACATATTTACCTGGGATAAAACTTGAGTATAAATCTATATACAATGCTTATTCTTTGGAGAGAATAAAAGGGGGGAAAAAAAACCCTAAAAAAACAAAAAAAACAATCTCATACAAATGATGGTCGAATAGGTGTAACGTACTTGATCCATTTTTCCCAAACCTCCTCAAATTTGTCTTGCTGTAACCTTCTGAATAAAGTTATTCGTTCCATGTTTCACAATTTCAGACACACACACACACGCACACAGCAGATAACACGCTTGATGTCCCGTCTCACACACAAACACAACACAGAATAGCTGTCCCTTTACTGAAGTGGATTAGCCTCCACAATGGCATCCTTTATTCCCAGCGGAATGTGACTTTTTGGGCAGAGGAGCCCCCCGAGTAAAAACCTTCAACTATTTTCACTTTTTAAAAACAATATCATCAATCAAGCCAGGTGGGTGGCTGTCAGGGGGCCAGGAATGCCCCACTTAGCCGTCACATGGCGGCGATTATTGTGTTCATCACGGGGGCAGATTGCGGGTTACGACAGCAAGCTCCAAATAATGTGTCTATTGTCTCTCCAGATGGAGTAACACAGCTATTGATTAAGCCATCAACAAACAAGGACCACAGACAGGCAGGCTTCGTCCCTTTATTGACATTTAAATTGAAATTATGTTTACTCAAAATTATGTTTTGGATGTAAATATTAGAGAAGTGGCATTGTGAGCAAGAAGTGAGGAGCTCAAATTAAGATGTAGCATTGATCGGAGGAGCTAATTTGAGGGGAGATGATGAATAAACGTGTATTACAGCACCTGAGGGGTTGAGATAAAGCAGGGAATGGCGTTTGTAATGAACTGTCTGCAGCAATGGCCAAATTGCTCCTGTCATGAAAACAAAATTTGTCATGTTGTAGTAAAGGCTTGGGAACTGAAATATAAGGAAAGTACTTTCCAATTTGCTTGTCACAGTTTGTCACAAATCGCCAAAGGACAGAAAACAGGAGGAAAATTCAGCACAGGAATCACCGTTTGATTTTGACAAATTTGCAGCTTTTAAGACATTTAAAGCATCAGGTACGAGTGACCCGGTTCAGATTTTTTTGCACATTTTGGACATGTGCTGTGAATATATGCATGAGAAAGCACATGGAATCAGATATTCTCTCACTTTGGGCCAAACTCACATGGAAATCGACTTAAAGGACCATACCACCCATTTTGCATGTTTGAACCTAATATATTCAATTTTCATACATGTTACGTTACTGACAATCATTTCCCAAAGGATAAAACCGTATTTCAGCTTTACAGATATTTTGCAAAATCTCTTCATCTTTCAAAATCAAATATTAAAGCGAAAATCAAATATTAAAATCGATATTTCTCCTGCTAAATAGTTATGCAGCCTTATGAAGGCACGGTCCTTTAAATTTTTCCATAAACTCAGATCTTCTTTTGGGACTATATTCCCTGGTGGAGGCATACATTCACTCTGCGCCCTTTATTGCACATAAACACTAAAATTACATAACTTCGATAAAAAACCTGAATAAATGTCTTGTTGGTGATGATGGACTACCTATCCCAAGAACGTTTCAAGTATCAAAAAAGTTGATTTTAATAGCACAATGAACTGAAACCAATGGTGGTCTGGAAGGTAGGAAAAATAATAATCCACTGTTCCAGTAGTATGCTTTGGGAAATAAACAAAAAATAAAAAATAAAAGAGGGAAAAAAATGCTTTGGGAAATGATTGTCAGTAATTTACGTGTATAAAAATTGAATATATCAGGCTCAAACATGCAAAATAGACAGTATGGTCCTTTAAGGAGTCCAGGGCAAGTTAAGTTATACAACTCTATAGTCTCAAAGAAAAACTCATGCCAGGTTTTTTGACCAATTCTTGTCAAATTCACACTGAATCTCAAGCAAATCTCGAGCAAATTGCAAAGTCAAGAAGTAAATTTTTGAAATCACTTCAGTCCCTTCAGTGCATTTCAGTGGGCTTTTGTAAAATTAAAAGAATAACCAGAAAATTCTGTAGGTAGGAAAAACATTTCTTGTAACTCATCATTCCAGTAGTATGCTTTGGGAAATGGTTGTCAGTAACGTTACATGTATGAAAATTGAATATATTAGGCTCAAACATGCAAAAATGGGTGGTATGGTCCTTTAATATGTATCAGAATTCTACCAGTTTGATTTTCATCTAACCAGCATCACACTAAATTACTGCTGTGAGAATTTAAGCCTTTTCATAAAGCTTCCCTTATTTTAATCAGCACATCGTTGTCCCGTTGACAGAAAGCTTTTTAATGCTAAAATTTACCACTCTTAATTTTTGCATGACAGTGTTTTACAAATCTCTTCCTCAACATGTAAATAAGGAAATAGCAGAGTCATGTTTCTATCGAGGCAAATGCTAAAAGATGCTGCTAACAGGCGTTTATTAGGGAATGTGGTTGAGTGATGATATTTGTCCTTATCAACACGTTAAGTCTGGCACCCTGTTTTATGAATCCTGCCCACTGCCTTTAGGATGATGAGGATAATTTAAGGAACGAGTGACAGAAGTAAATTATATATCATGTTAAAGAATTTTTAGATTTTATCTACCCTTAATTTGAGCGAGTTTTACCCACAATTCATCACATCACATACTTTACTTTTTTTCTTCATATAGCATGAGTCATAAAGGGAAGGAATAAAGAAATCACTAAATCATACAGCCAAGTAAAAGTTGCCAGGAGAAAGTGTGTGTGTGTGTGTGTGTGTGTGTGTGTGTGTGTGTGTGTGTGTGTCAGGCCTGGATGATTCATCAAATTGTATTAGGGGATATTAAAGGAGCAAAGTTATTCCATCTGATGCATATGTAATGTGACTGCTGCACAAAGTAAGTTACTTTACATATTTTACTAAAATATGTAAAGTAAGTTACTTTACATATTTTATTTACTGATATGGTGTGTGCACACACACACCATATCAGTCAGGCACCTACACTAACACACATTCAAGCTGAAGTAAGCAGTGATAAATGAGTGCATGTGTGACAGGGTGAACCATGGAGCATATACACATTAGCTCTACCTTTTGTAGGTGTACAAGTACCTCAGTGTGTGTATGTGTGTGCATGTGTCTGTGTGCATGTGCCTGCCACCAGCATCCAGCAGTAGCAGATCATTGGACCAGATGTGTGTGATTTATGGAGGTGCAGAAACAGCGGCAGAGAGGCCTCCAACGTGTTAAACGTTATTAGCCACAGATGGAGCTGCGTTCACACCCAGCAGCGTTCGCACACATCAGGCCTCCAAACGCCCCTTTCATCCCTGCTCACAATGCTACTTCTGCATATGTGTGCAAGCACGCCGTTTCATGAGCCTTCAAATAGCAGTTCACCCCGCGTTGACCTCGCCGTTGCTTTTTCAACAGGATCTTCCAGAGCGAACAGGAAGGCGGTNCCCCGCGTTGACCTCGCCGTTGCTTTTTCAACAGGATCTTCCAGAGCGAACAGGAAGGCGGTTTGGTGCCATATGGCTGTAGAACAACAGAAGCGGCAGGGCGGTGGACATGGAAAGGCATTCACATTCACATGCACTCAAAGAGAGATATGACCTCAGAGGGCTGATGAAGTGAAAAATACATAATGGAGGATTGAATGAGACCTATGAAAAAGAGGATAATGGAGAAAATGATATTCATTGCCTCTATGGATCTGCTTAATCATAGGAGGATCTCCTACCCCTAAACCAGTGCCTCAATGCTCCTTCTGTTGAGAACCAAATGCCCCCTCCCCTCTCCTCTCCTGTGTCATTGCCAGAAGTTAGTGTAGTCACCTCTGCACAAGGGTGCCAGGATGTAGTCGCTCACAAACTGTCACCAGTCCTGATTAATGCTTTTTGTCCCTCAGGGCAGCCTGTCTAGTTTCTCTGTATCCATCTGCCCATCCATTCATCCATCCATCTACCCGTTCCTCCAGGCTGTGAATCAGGCAACCAGCAATTCTTTGACTCAGGCATCCATTTATATGTCCATCCATCTATCCATCATCTTGCCAGTTAGGCAGGTATTTGAATCCAGAAAGGCAGCATCCTAGTCTTCCATTCATTTTTCCAGCAAGTACAGTATATACTCGAGGATAAGTCAAGTTTTTTCTTTTGCCATATTTCACAATGCAAATTGGGGGTCGGTGTATACATGAGGAATTCAAATCAGATGCCAGAGAACGAAATTTCCAGGGGTAGAAATACTACCCATTACCACTACCCATGGAAAATAGTTTAAATCATACCTTAGAATGATGTACTTCCTGACTAAACATCTTATTCAGCACATTTTATGGCGGCCAGTAAGCCATGATCCGTCAGTTACGGTAATCAGCTGCTGAAATAAATATCATGTTTACCGGTACGTGGATTATTTTCAGAAAATCAGAGGAATACTATGATAATACCCAGAAAAACAGGTAATTTGCTAAACAAATAAATTGATGGAACAACATCAGGGGGTCGGCTTATATGCGGGTTTCTTTAAAAATCTAAATTTTCAGGTCAAAATCGGGGGTCGGCTTATAGTCGAGAATATACAGTTAATAATCCTCGTTGGCACAGTAGACAGCGCATCAGTCTCCTAATCTGAAGGTCGTGAGTCCGAGCCTCACACGGACAAATGTTTTAAGATAGAAAAATTGTCTTAAGGCCCCAGCACGCTTTACAAGACGTTAGATATAATAATGAAAAAAATGCTCTATAGTACTTAAGAGCTGACTTATCTTTTCTACTTCTGATACTCCCCTCACTGTAACTGACCCCCTGTCACATGGCTGGCTGATGACATGGGCAAAGCTCAACCTGCCATGTGATATTTGGACCAATCATGAGCAGGGACAGGTATAATAAGTAGAAAAGACAAAAGTTCTCCTTGGGAGGCCTGCAGAAAGAAGAACAAAAGAGCCTGAATCAGTGCGTCTTCAGCCTTGCAAGACATCTGGGGCATGCACAAGGGCTTTTAGCAGGATCACGTCACAGCAAGAAAGTCCTGGGTTTGTATCCCAATCAGGGCTTTTCTGTGTCTGTGCAGATTTCCTCCCACATCAGATTTGGTGAAATGAATGCTGGGGTAGGTTCCCGTCCCTGCAACCCTGCACAGGATAAACAGGTATAGAAAATGGATGAATGATGAACCCCGACGTCAAAAGTCTAATCTGTTCATTGGAGCATATAGCCTTCTGTCAGATCCCCACAGACACAGAGACTAATTGTTTTTGGAAATGTAGCCACTGTGCAACACCTTTGTCAGCGTCACTTTGCTGTTTTCCTTCACCGTGTTTGATATGTTGCTGGGCTGGAAGTTCTGCATTCTGATGGTGTAAAACGAGCAGGATTGAAGCACCGCCATCGAAGAGGAGGTAATACTGACTGACACAGAGGAAGGCTACAGATGAATAAAGAAAGGAAAAGAATGAGTGAATAGTCTTGTTGAACACAGAAGTAGAGTGTGTAGGGGTTTAAAGAGTCAGACAGAGAGAGAGAGAGAGACAGATGAGGGTTCAGACTGAGCTGACAGGTGTAATTGGAATCTAAATAGCAGGGAGTGATGCTGAGTGACAGCGGCTTAAACCTTCCTGGTGACGCCCCTCCCTCCTCCCTCCTCCCCTCCCAAGACACACAGCACTCTCATTTTATCCCACTGAAAATAGGAAGAAAGCGAGAAACATTAAAATCCACCTCCAGGCTTTGACCCTTGTACCTCCCGGTCTCAATATGTGACCTGAAATTTGCATCTCAACATCCATCTGTGATTTTTTTTTTTTTTTTTTTTTTTGTGCTTCGGCAGCACATATCCACAGAGATCAAGCGTGCTCTTAAAGCAAAAATAGCTTCCTAAAAGTACCCAGCTGAAGTTGCGTCACAGTTTCATGAAAGTTTCTCAGATTATGAAAAAAAAACAAAACTCAGTAACCTGCATGTCCTATTTTCTCCAGCTGAACACCAGGTCAGCAGGTTCTGATGAAAAGTTTGAAAGTAGACCTGTAAAGTTTACTTCCTGTTACATGAACTTGGTCACCATAATATGGGTGCAGGAAAAGTGGCTATATTTCTATTACGTACCCTCCAGTGTTCTATTAGTGGGATAATGGAGGGAAACTATTGCCATGGCAACAATGGAAACAGACAGACACAGCATTGCACTAATAGGCAAAAAGCTGACAAGGAGATGCTAACGCTGGTAATGGCTAGATGCAAAAGGAACAGGCGGTTTGAAAATGGCAAAGCCTCCACCCCCTGTTTTCCTCACATCTTCATCACTCTCATTCTCTGTGAGCGAAGGCCCTCTTCTCTGGTAAACAAGGATGTTATGAAAGCTTTTTTAAGAGTCTGTAAGAGCCGGAATATCAGCTGAGGATGTATGCTAATGTGTAAAGATGGCTATTGCCCACTGCACAGGAAACAGCTCCTATATTAGCAGACTTTAATGTCCATTAGCACCTCGACAGCATAAAATCTTCCATCATTTAGGAGAGTGGATGTTGCTTAGTTGCTGTTTCTTGATAATTATTTGGGTTTTTAGCAAAAACTAGTGCAGTGCCTGTTGAAAACATGCCTGTTTGGACCGGGCCGGACTTAATGGTGTTCGCCACAGCCTGCCATCAGTGCCCATGGAACAGAGCATACAGTATGTTGCCACGCCCAGAGCATATCCTGCTTCTACTTTTTACCAGCACAGCTCAATTTGAGAACTGCTTATCCAAACAACTTCACATATCCTGCATATCCTTGGGTCCTGAACATTACACCTGCCAAATTTCAACTTCATACAGTTCTGGGTTCTAGAGTTGTTGATGCCACAGAGATTTCTGTCTTTATAGTTAGATAAAAATACACTGATTAAAACAATTACTGATATTTATTTATTGAACAACTTCCACTGTATAACAAACCTGACTTATTGTATGACCCTTGTCTCCTGCACTCAGCTTACAAAATGTCAAGAAAAGAAGCATGTTACCTTTAATTGATGTGCAAACTTTGAAGTAAAGATTCTGGTATGTGGCACATGCAAATGGCATGCATCTGAAATTACCAGGGACATATTTATACAGATTTTCATGTCCTTATTATCATTTGGGGTCTGTTTTTTGAAAACTTTGCAATGCTTTAATTTGCAAAAAACACAGAGATCCACTTCTGCTCTCCCTTGCTGCAGCACAGTTGTGCATATTGAGTGAAAACAGCCCTTATTGGACTGTCTCTTTAAGGACCTTCCTGAAAAGCCTGCTCTGTGTGTATTGTGTCACGTCTGAAATGACTGCAAAAACACAGATGCCGGCCACATTTCTCATCAGCCTCATATTTGGTGGGTGTGTCTTACCAGATGTGTATGCAGATAAATTCTTAAATTCATATCATACATGTTCATTTCAACATGTTCCAGAAGTAAAAAAAACAATTAAAACAAAGCTTTCAGTGCAGTTCATGCTGGATGCATTTATTCTGGCATGAACCTTGAGTTTTGCATTGTTGATAATGTTCCACATAAACTCTCTATTATATTACAGTGAGAGAAATTACCTAAAAGCATTATATTTCCCCATTTAAAGGACCATACCGGTGATTTTGCATGTTTAAGTAAATGAAGAAATGAATTGCTGTAGAAACACACATTGATTTCTGCATGGACATCTAAAGTCCACAATGCGTTGACGCCACAAGATACATTTCACACACAAATGACTCACCTTTGCCTTGTATGCTGACATTATTGCCATTCACCATTCTCACAAATAATGTATGTAAGAATGAAAGCAATGAGTTGACAGGATGATCAAATATTATTCTGCAGAGGTAATTACACATGCCCTTTTTCCTTTGAAACACGAGAATGACATTTACATTAATCATGGGAACAGTACATATAGTATTCTTCCTTAAATTTGGCTCCATCTTCAATTTAACTGTAATTCATTATGCTTGGGAACGACACCATTCCTCACTTGGCATTCTGTTCTGAGTTATGTTGTCCAAACCGCATCACCTCTGACATTTTCTGCAAGCTGCTTTCTTTTTTACTCCTTCCAAAGAAAAGTGAAGTCTCTCATTTTCTTGGAACAGTCTTCATACAGTAATAACCATTATTAACATGCCATTGTTGGTTATTTGGGTGCAATTGCCATGGCAACTGATTCACCTAAGCTGGTTGGAGTAGGCAGCTCTCCAGACCCATAAGCCTCGGCACATTAATTTACGTGAAAGAGAGGGAGAAAGAAAGAGAAGGAGGGAGAGAGAGAGAGAGAGAGAGAGAGAGAGAGAGAGAGAGAGAGAGAGNGAGAAAGAAAGAGAAGGAGGGAGAGAGAGAGAGAGAGAGAGAGAGAGATTGTTGTTTCTATTAGTGGCTAGTTAGATTAGAACTTGAGAAAGGCAGGGAGAGAGACGGCAAGATGAAAGGAGACTAAGAGAGAGAGAGAGAGAGAGAGAGAGAGAGGAGACAAAAGAATAGTCCTTCATGGTTGATTCACTGGGATTAAAATAAAGACGTTTGCTGCAGGGTGGCCACATTTTGCTGCACAAACTACAGCCCATAACATAAAAATCATCAGCGTACCATGTCTGAATATATCGAATCATATACAATAAGGATTCATGGACTGCATGAGATATCAAACATGCTGCTAAAATCCAACAAATTATCATTTTAATAACAAATAATAACTTAGAATTAATTTTTGTCATGTAACTGGCATCCAGGGTGCAAACTTTTACCTTTTATTTGCAGATTATTAAGGGTAACTGTTTTCAGTTCTTGCCAAATTTTTTGAAAGAAAAAATTTGAAAGAAAAAATTTTCGCTTTATAAATGAGCTTATTTAGCTTATTTAGCATGATGCTATGTAGTTAAGGTGCATTATTATGAAATACCCCTCTAGCCCCATTATTTCTCAGTTTTTACTTTTTTTTAATTTATTCTTTTTTTTTTATCAAGAATATTTGATTAAAACAGATTTCCTGACATATTTTGTTTTCTGACTCACCCAAAAGTTTGCTGTTTTTTTTTTTGTTTGTTTGTTTGTTTTGTCTTCAAGACATATTTCACCTTAGCGTACACAAAACAAGGTCAGTTAACAGTAAATGCAGCTTACCGACAGCCTTCACGGATACAAATTGAAAACTACTTTTTCAAAAAAAAAAAAANAAAAAAAAAAAAACACACACACACACACACACATACACACACCAGACAACAACCAGACTGTTACTTATTCAAAGTTTCTGAAAGTAAAGAAGCAATAAATGTTAAAGTGTTTGCACTGCAGCTGCTATTTTTATAATCTGATCTCCACAGATTTTTCCCGTGACTCAGATTTCAAACTCGAGCCCACTGTTTTGTTTCATTTTTTTTCATATTCAAAATGAAATAGTAATTGAAAAATAAAATTTAAAAATAATTAAGCTTATACATGGTTCAACAAATTAGATTATTAATAGAAGTTACTGTGATAGAGAGTAGTGTCTGATAAAAACCCAAAGGCACAAGCATATATACACTGCAAAAGATGATGTAGAATAATCCCTTACACACACACACATTCATCTCTTTTCTCTCACCTCCTCTCCTTTTCTCACTTGATCTTCTTTTATAAAGCGACATTTATGAAACTTGTCTGAGCAGAAGAGGGAGAGAAAAAAACAAGTTATAACAGAACAGAAATAGAAAACAGTGGGGGGTCCTTAAAGAGACAGCAGTCTAAGAGACAGCATTTAAACTAGCCTGTTTTCATTCAGTGGGCACAGTGCTGCTGCAGCAAAGGAGTGTATAAGAGGACTAATGTGTTTTATTGCATATTAAAACATTGTAATGGTTTCATAATAGACCATAAATGAAAATAAGAACATGGAAATCTGTGCATGTCATCTTTAAATATTCACAATTCTGTCATAGTAGTTTATAATGGAAATGAAAATCCTTATGTCATCACAAATCTAACTTAATTTACTATCAGTCTCCAGCCTCATGCTGCTCAGTACACTCTGTATTTTGTAATGAATCCCTTCAAACATTACATCACCTTGGTGAGAGGCTGAGTAAATCAGGTCCAGAGATTTACTTTTAGTCTTGCTTACGTTGGTTCACACTGAGTTTATACTGGCTGCTCCGTCCCGTCACATGAGGAAACAGCAGAGCTCAAATGATGGCGGCTGTGAACAAAAATGACACTGATGAGCTTAAAGAATGGACAAAAAGCCAGAGTTAGTGTGTGCTCATGCTGTTATTCTAAGAGGGACTAAGAGACAGAAAACTGACTGAGAACAGCTTCTGATTCTGTTTGCGTGTCGATGCCAGGAAATCACGACAACAAGATGAGTGAATAAATCCTGAGCTCTCCGAACGCTCCAAGTAGAAAACTCACCTCACATACAAACTTAAATAAAAAAGAAATAAAATGGTTTTCTTGAAGCTGCCTGCTAATTCTCCTTCTCTCTCTCTCTCTCTCTCTCTCTCTCTCTCTCTCTCTNCTCTCTCTCACATTTCACTGTTGCCCAAAAGCCATGCCAGTCTACCTACCATACATCCACCTGTCTGCCTCCTCTGCTGGATGTCCTCCTGCCTGTACAGAGGAATGACGTAGAAATCAAAGGGAAGGAGTTGTTGATTTGCATAAACCAGATACTGATTGCAACATTTAGCGAGCTGGGGTCAGGCTGCAGATGGTATATATATTTGATCTGTGTTTAGATTTCTTTTGGCTGGAGGTGACGTGCCTTGATGTGGTCTTCTGCAGGTCTGTTTAACCTGTGCAGTTTTTATTTGCCTCCTAGCCAGTTATCTTGATGCCTTGTTTCATTCTTTGTTTGACCCTGGTGTGTGCTGCAGAGAGAGAAGGAGAGAGAGAGAGAGAGAGATCCTTTTGTTGCGTTCCACAGACCTCGGAACTCAGATTTTCTGACTTCTTACTTGGAAAAATGCGTTGGAACGGCACTTGAAGTCGGAGCTCCGGCTGGGAAANTTCTGACTTCTTACTTGGAAAAATGCGTTGGAACGGCACTTGAAGTCGGAGCTCCGGCTGGGAAACCTGGACAAAATGATCTACCCTGACTTACCGAGTATGACGTCACTCAACATGTCAGCGCTGTGGAAGCGAGCTTTGTGAATAGAAATGATCAGCTAAAAGGTGAATAAAATATTTTTTCTTGCTTGAAATTGAAAGAAAAAGGTCAGAATATATCGCCATGGTAACTATCTATTTTGTATAATAATTGTTTGCCATTGATACATAAGTGTAAATAATTTCATAATATTACTTCTCTGCACAAAGTTTAATACCCACTGTGATTAATATGATTGTAAAACAACACAACCAAACAGTCCTGTAGTCTAACTTTACTTTAGTTAGCATTTATTATGAAGTTTAATTAATTTTACAGTATTTATTGGTGTTCAGCTGCTTTTTTGATTACATTTAGCTGAAACGGTTTGAGGTTGGAAGTTGAAGCTTCCAACTGGGAAAAATTCGACTTCCGAGGTCTGTGAACGCAGCNTTTGAGGTTGGAAGTTGAAGCTTCCAACTGGGAAAAATTCGACTTCCGAGGTCTGTGAACGCAGCATTTATAACAAAGTGGATCTGAGGAGGTTTTCAGGAATACTGCAGTAGGAAATGGGAATATACTGCAACGTTCCAGAGTAACAGTTCATATAAACGTGTGTAATGTGAATTCATGGCCTTTGTTAGCATCAACTTCACACAGCAAACACACCAGACTAGCATTTGTGTATTCTACTCCTTCTCCCACACACACTTAGACCAACAACTGAAACCGGAAGTATACCACAGCTAATGCCCCAGCCCAGCCCTCTCAAGCTACCAACCGTCATGTGACCAGGTGGAGCATGCAAGCCAATGATTTACAGCAAAGAACACCAGACAGAAGACAAAAATTAAAGATTCAGAGCAAAATTTCAAACTAAATTAGGAACTACTTTACACAGGACTATGTGGTTCCTTCAGTGAGTTCCTCATAGCTGCACAGCACTTTGGCAACTGTGAAGACTGTGGAAAGAACAGTAGGTGAATGCCTACAGTGTGACATCTGCATCATTTCTACAACACAAATACACAACTTGATGACAAGATCTCTTCCTGACAGATTGAGCTATTATCTAATGTCGATAAGAAAAACATCAATGAGTCTTTTATGATGAGGGTACCAGAATATGTTTGTCAGAGTCCCGTAATAGCATGCATTGTATCATAGCACTTACTGCTACATCTGCCAGAGCTACTTCCATTTGGTTGTAGTTTTACTTCATTATTTAATTTTTTCAGCATCGCATTAAAAGTAATTCCAAGTCCTGACAAATCTAACAAGATCTAGTTGTTTTGCTGTGTACAAAAAACAAGCTAAACAAGCTATTTAAAAATGGTGGTTGTCCACCTTCTATCTGACCAATCAACAACATGCGAGCTCCATCCAACAGTTCCAGAACCATCAAAGAGTACTTACTCTTAAGTAGGATGTGATGATGGTTCTGGAATATAGTTCCAGTACCAAAATGGTTCCTGCTTTCTTTGTGCAAGATGAAACAAAAGTTCCTGAGTTGCTGAAATAGTTTGTGATTTGAGAAAAGGGGCTTTTCTTAATAAATGTATTAAAAAAAAAAAACAAAAACAAAAAAAAAAAAAAAAAANAAAAAAAAAAAAAAACAGATTTAAAGCTGGAAGTTAAAAAAAAAAAACTATCATGAAATGAGTGACATGTTTGGTAATATAAGAATAATATCAGCAATAGATGGCATTTTATCCACATTTGCAAAGAATGGATCTCAACGGTTAATTCTTTTCCATCTACTTCTCCAGTCTGGACTGTGCCAAGAAAGCTTCTAAGTGTATGCTGATTTAGAGACAACTGTCTCAAAGAGTTGGAAACAACATTTAGCCAACATCTAGTTTTAATGTTTTAATGTTATTGGAGCCATAAATACAATGAAGTGCCTTCATTCCCTGTAGCACTGCTAAAAGCTTATATTTATTAATGCAACTGGGAGGGAGTTCAGTGAAGAAAGAAATGGAAGTGCGTTTGTTGAACATCGAGCAGCACTGTACAGCTCACACTATATCTTTGTAAATTACAACAGCAATTAGAATTAGCAAAATACTAGCATTGATTAACACAGCTTCCATTATTCTCCCAGCCAAGGGTAAGAGTAGCATGGCTTAAACTCGAATGTATAACTCTGACACAACGTGTCAGGGTGATTTGTGCCTGTCGACACGATTTATGTCCGTGCTGAGCTAACACTGCCAACACAGGAAGCAAAGTGACGCTAAAATTCTGTATAATTAATAGAGACGCTTAAACTTTTCATATGTGCATACACTGATATAAACATGAAACAAATAGCATGAATATTTGTATTTCACAAATACAAGGTTGAATAATGACACGTTAATTTGCCAGAGCTTAGCAATTAGGTGAAACATAACGCTAATTTCATCTCTCTTTCATCCTCTGGAATATGATAATGTAATAATATAATGCGGAGCAGCATTACATGGGTAGGCACTACATGTTCGTGCTTTTAAGTGACGGTTAAAAAATATATTAAATGAATAATTAACAATCTCCAACTGGGATTGTAGCCAGCAGTCAACTCCCCAAAGGCCACAGTGTCTGAGAGGGAGTTCCAGAAACACGAGGCTGAAGCTGCTCCATCACATGTGCACGGAGGAAAATGTGACGCTTGTGTACTTAGAATGACTCACGGTGTGTATTCTTTCCCAAAACTATGTCTTTTATGTGTAAGATTTAATGGCTCATGTTCCTCTGTTTGTGCTTTAAAATATTTACAATTTAGTTACAGTTAATANTAAGATTTAATGGCTCATGTTCCTCTGTTTGTGCTTTAAAATATTTACAATTTAGTTACAGTTAATAGTCAATTAAAATTATATTCTTCACAATTCATAAATTTATTCTTTACAATTATAAGTTTATATCAGTGTTACTTGCAGTTTAACTTAAATATTTACAGGCTGAAAATATATGCATTTGATCTGAGTTCTGAGTTCTGCCTTCTCTGTTTGTGATTGGTTGCTATGAGTCACGTGTTAAAAAAACAAAAAAACAAGGAAGTGGTGGTGTGTGGATCAGGAAGCATAGTTTTTTTTTTTATTTTCTGTCTGCATATATAGTTGTGGTATATGCCAAGATTGGCATAACCATTTTTTATAGTATATATGCAATTTGATCAATTCAATTAGCAACAGACAGATAATATAGTGCATGAGTGAATGTGTGTGAGTGTGACCTTCACCGGCCCTCCTTGACCAACCTATCATGTTTTATTTAAAACTAACAAACAGTTTCTATCAAGGAGGGCTAAACATCTGAACAGGAAGCAGAGTTTTGGATTAAAAAAAGCTGTTGAAATGAAATCTGTGTCCATCCGGCTCATCTTTTAAAGTAAATGTGTTTCTACCACCATCGACCGAACTCAAAGCTTACGTATGCTTGCATGACGTGCATGTGATCTTGACCACCCAGCTTGTCCAAATGAAGTGCGGGCAGACCGTGGCTGTCGCTCAGGAGTGCCTCTTGCATGGCAAAATTTAAAAAAAGGGAAGGCCTTGTGCACATTTTCCACCCGCATCACTAGGTCATGTGATATGACCTTGTCGAACAAAGAGTTGTGATGATGAAGCTTAGTCCAGTGGGGGAGTAGAGGGGGAGAGGCTTCAAATCAGCTGGTGATGAAAACCGTCCTGACTTAAAATACTTCTGAAAGCCAAGACCAAGGGGTC
This sequence comes from Lucifuga dentata, assembly GCA_014773175.1. Taxonomy (NCBI): domain Eukaryota; kingdom Metazoa; phylum Chordata; class Actinopteri; order Ophidiiformes; family Bythitidae; genus Lucifuga; species Lucifuga dentata. Next base: position 411,570 of record VXCM01000402.1, read on the forward strand.
TAAATACTGCTGCTAATATAATTAAACCAGGTTCACACAGGTCCTGAGCCNGCCAAGACCAAGGGGTCTAAATACTGCTGCTAATATAATTAAACCAGGTTCACACAGGTCCTGAGCCTAAGGGTTCGGGTCAGCCTTTTTGTCCAAGGAATAGCTCTATTCCTGGGCTACAGAGCAGAGCCGAGACTCCTGTCCTCAGGCTCTCTTCAGGCTTGTGCTTTTCCATTTAATGCCGATACCAGGGTTGGGGTGGAGGAGGTGGATGACAGGGGTTGAGGAGGCCGTGTACTGAGAGAGTAATGAGAGGCATTATGGAGCTGAATGTTGTGAAACTGAGAGGGAGAAGTGAAGCGATCCCAGCCGGGAGGTTCCTGAGGATCAAGACCCAGTGGCTGACCCTTAACCTTTGACCATGCAGATTAGTCCCAGGGGCCTGGGGATCGACATGGACTCTAAGCAGGGGGCCGCAGTGGGATTTCAGGGAGGAAAAAGGGTCTCATGATTTGAAAAAGAACTCTGCATTTTGAGAAGGCGACTCAGTTGTAAGCAGTCGCTTGCTTGAAACAGCAGCCATCATAGCAGCATGCCATTTTGTGCCTCTTTCTTTGCATATAACTCTTCTAAATTGGTCTCTGAATGGTTTTTGTAGTTTTTCCTGTACTAAGAAATGGAAAAAGATGAGGAGGATTATGATAAATGAACAAAGAGAAATGAAATGGAAAAACTGGAGTAGCTCTAAATATTGTGTCTGGCTCTCATGTCTTTGTTAATACTGTATTACCCTTTGGCTGAGCTCACATAGCTGCTGGATCCAAAAATTGCATGCCTTGACCACCAGCTGAGCCATAGATATCTGAGTAGAAACCACACACCAGGCCTGGCAGGGTCGATAGCCTACAAGTGCCAGGGAGGTTCACCACAGGATTCTACAGGGGAGTAGCGAGATCCCTTTGGCATCATCTGACACCAGAACATCTTGCCCAAAGGGAACATGGGGATATCAAAGGGAGGCTAACAATCAAAAGGATAGGGAAAATAGTATCGAATAAAGGGACAGAAAGTTTATTTAATACTTTAATACCACTTGTGCTTTGATATTTGGTCCACAGATGTGATCAGATCAATCTTTTCTCTTATGGTGGTCAGACTTAATTCAGACGCAATTGCCTGAACACTTGGTTTACTTGGCACTCGGCTTGACCTGAGAATTGCAAGCATAGACTTATAGTAAATCAGTTTGATTTTTTATTTTATTACCCAGTAAATCGGAAGAATGAAAGCTGACTTTATGGTTTATTTTGCTTAACTGGTCATGCTGTCATTTACTGATGGTTCACAAAAGCTGTAATTTGGAAGGAATGTAGAATGAATCATCAAAGGCATTAATATTCGACTAAAAATAAAGGTAATTTATGCTATATGCCAAGGGAATATGGTAATACAATCAGCTAATTAGTCAACATTGTCCATTTATTGTAGTCATCATTGCGATCCTGAAATTGCATAAGCTAGGTTTGAAACCATTTTCACTGAGGGCTGAGAGGTTTTTTCAATCCTGGTAAATCTTCCTCCGGCTGAATTTATTGATTAGCTCCTCTCTGATTGAGCCAGTGCTGATCATTGAAATCAGCTAGTGTCGTTTTCAGTTGGGCTGAAAACATTCAGCCATCCAAGGCAAGTGGCTGGAGACCCATGCTGTAAGTGCAAGGTTACAGGGTGAATGTTTAAGCAGCAAGTGTCAAGTTTATCAAAGTACAAATACCTGCTAAGCCCCACTGCACAATGCACTGAAGGGACCGAAAGTGATTTCAAAAATTTATTTCTTCACTTGCAATTGCTCAAGATTCGCTTGAGATTCAAGGTGAATTTGACAAGAATTTGTCAAAAAATCTGGTTTGAGTTTTTCTTTGAGACTATAGAGTTGCATAACTTAAGACTTGCCCTGGAGTCCTTAAAGGACCATACCATCCATTTTGCATGTTTGAGCCTAATATATTCAATTTTCACACATGTAATGTTACTGACAATCATTTCCCAAAGCATAAAACTGTAACAGTGAATTAAAATGTTTTTTCTACCTTCCAGACTGCCATTGGTTTCAGTTCATTCTGGTACGCTATTACAATCAACTCATTGATACTTGAAACGTTCTTGGGATAGGTAATCCATCATTGCAAACGACGTGTATTCAGGTGTTTTTAGAAGTTACGTAATTTTACCGTTTATGCACAATAAAAAGTGCGGAGTGAATGTATGTCTCCACCAGGGAATGTAGTCCCAAAAGAAGACCTGTGTTTATGGAAAAATTTAAAGGAACGTGACTTCATAAGGCTGCATAACTATTAGTAGGCTAAACATGGATTTTTAAGGTGGGTGTGTTGCTTGAATATTTGATTTTGAAAGATTAAGAGATTTTGCAAAATATCAGGAAAGCTGAAATACGGTTTTATCCTTTGGGAAATGATTGTCAGTAACATAACATGTATGAAAACTGAATATATTAGGCTCAAACATGCAAAATGGCCGATATGGTCCTTTAAAAACGCATCTAACATTCATGCATTTAACATGTGCGTCTTCATCTGATCAGGAATTGATCAGAAAGTGAGGCAGAATGCTGATTATGTTCGAAATTCCTAGAGGTTGTTTGTGCAGAGGAATCTCCTCGGGACTTACTTCCTGTTGATATGCACTTGGCTCCCATGGATTTCACATTTACGACGCCTCTTCCCCCCCACAGTGCCAGCTTACACCACAGAAGCCCACCCGGTTAGCAGAGACGGACTCCGATACTAATAATCTCTCTGAAACCTATTGATCACATGGCATAACAAGTCTTTAATGGGTTTTAAAGGCGTCCCACTCCATCTCTCATTGTCTTTGACACCCCTGTCCCTCTTGGCTTCTTCTCCTTGGTTAAGAGGAGGAAACCTAGGAATTAGCCATAACATGGAAGCGACTGAACTCAACAGCAGGTCGTCAGGGCGACAGAGGAGACCGATACGCGACACAGCTGAGGGAAAATAACAAATGAAATAGATGAAGCTGAAACAACACAGTCTGCCCACATCAGTTTGTCAGCTGGCACATGCCCAGTCTCTTCTTCTTTTCCTTGTCTCATTTGTGTATCTTTGCCATTTCATGCTAACACAGCTATATCTGTGTCAGAGGCTGAAAAACAAATACAAAAGACAATTCAAATCGAACTTCCTTTCACATTCTCTGTACGGAGTTCAAAGATCAATATTTGTGTATCGCTTATCTAACAATGAACTGATAATGATAGCAACCAAAAGCTTGTTTGAAGGAATCTCCCTGAAGACCTCACCAGGGATCCATGTTTACTGACTGAAGGCTTCAGTTTGTGGAGCAAAGACAACGGCATTATTTTCAGAGTGCTATGATCAACTGTTACTTGGTACTAAGCCTAACAGGGACATACTGTAATACAGACTTTATCTTATTTTCATTTAGAGGTTATTTTGAAACAGTTGCAATACTCAAATACACTTCTGCTCTCTCTTCCTGCAGCCCTGATGTGCACACTGAGTGAAAAACACACCATTTTAAGCACTGTCTCTTTAAATTCACCTCTTAAAACCAGCTCTGTTCTGATTGGCCAACTGCATCAGGCCTGAGATGTGGTGCATTCCAAGTTCTTATTTGATCGATCCTCGGTCCTCGATCCTCACGTGACCCAGAAACCAATCTGGTCCACCATCTTTAAGGACGTCCCAAAGCGCTTTATTTCTGTTCTGAGGATGGAGGAGCAAGGATGGAAGAGGCTTCATCTGGGAGACGTGAGCGAGGAAACGCGAGAGGCTCCTACAGGAAGTCTGTTACCTGATAGACATGCCCCTTCGCTGGAAGTCTGTTTCTGATTGGACAGATCTGCTACAGCTGATCCGATACAGTGACACGCATCTTAATAAAACCGCACAGTTTCATCAAACATGTAAACAGAAAAATAACAGCATCATCTCAGGTGTAAGATGATTCTGATTATTGATGTTTAATTTTGTCTGATTGATCATCTGATTAAAACGGCTGGATGTGTTTCAGTGCAGCTCTGAATGAGAAAGAAACATAAAACAATAAAACGCTTTTATATCGCCAGATTATATCGCCAGATTATATCGTCAGATTGTTCTGGATGTTTGTCCAACTGTTCATGTTAACTGTTACAGTAATAATCAGAATATTTCATTATTTTGTTATCTTGCAGAAACTAAAACACAGCAGCTCCAAGCTGATCAGCTGTGTGACGTCATGTCGCTTCAGATGACGCTTTAGGAGCGAGGATGTTTCATTTCTCTTAAATCGTCGTTCCTCAGCTCCTCTGTCCTCGCTTCTTTTCCTCACGTCTTCAGTGGGCGGGGCTAAGACACGAGGAAAAGACGCAAGTGAGGGAAACGTGGAAACGAAATAAGAACTTGGAAAGCAGCAATGGACTGCAAAACACACAGTATGTTTACATGCATGCAGTATTCTGCATATTGGTATGTAGTGCGATTAAGTCAGTAATGTAAGTAAGAGGTATACATTTAAAGCATTAATAGGATTCTGCGGTTTGCAAAATACTGGAAATGTGTATCTTACTTAATCGATTTCTGTAGGCATCAATCTCAGGTTTTGACATTTTGACAGTGTTCAATGCATACTACCTACTATATTACACTATAAAAATGATGGAACAGAACAAAACATATGCCCTCTTTAAATCACAATACAGCTCTTTAATCCATATCAGGAATAAATGCTGGATGAATCATTTTACTCTGCTAACAGGATTGTCAAACCCTCCCTGAGAAATTATTCCTCGCAACGTGCCTCCGCAACCTTCTTGGGCTGAATTATCGTAAATTATTGCTTCATCTCAATGCCATTCATCTGCCACTGTGTGGGAGTGCGGTGACAAGTTTTAGATGCTGTGTTTCCCGTTGGCCTCAGTGTGTGTATGTGCTGAATGCTTAAAGAGGAGCATGTGTATGAGAGAGAGAAAAACATCAGCATGCCAGATTTTTTGATATTTTTCATTGCTTTTAAAAAAAAAAAAAAAGNTTTTAAAAAAAAAAAAAAAGGTATGAGACTGACAGAGATGAGAGATGGACAGGAAGGAGAGGGCAAACACGAGGCCATTTCATCTCTCACGTAATCCCCTGGAACACAAAACAGTGGTGGAGAGAGAGAGAGCTGGAGCAGGAAATGACAGCCGATAAACAGGCTCGGCTGTGGCCTTCATTAGCCGTCATTACATCGCTCACCATGGGACAGGAGACCATTTCAAACGACACTGAGATCTGCTGGGAATACGAGGCCCAAAATTATTACAGACATCTCATAAATAGATGTGTCATATCTGTCCAATCACAGTCTAGAGGGAATTGGTGAATTGCCTGTCTCTAGTCATTTGCAGCCAAATCTCTGAATGGCCTCTTCATCCCTTGATTTTGCTCCTTTGATGAAAACGGAAATAGTTCCTTTTTTTTTTTTATCTTGAGTGCATGAGCATAATTTGTGTGAAATAAAGCAAAATATGTGTTGCATTTAGGGACGCAACGTTGTTTCGGTACATGTAGACAAGATGCTGCTGCTTCTGTAGTCTGCAGCTGAGACAAGAGTTAAAGGTTTTATCAGGATAAAGAACAGAAAGTAAATATTAGACTTTTGTAAACAGTGCAAATATCTACCATTTGACCTCTAGGTTAGCCTTTCTAAGTGTCGGGGGGGGGGGNGCTGGGGAAGGTGGGGTGGTCTTAGGAGGGGAAATTGTTTCTCATTTTTCACTGTACGTCTTTGTTTTGCTGAAGCCGTGCTGGGGATATGACTGTGCACTCCTTTATCGTTTCTGAAGAGGAAAAAGAAAATCACCCCACCAAGAACAATAGCTGCTGAAAAGTGACAGAGAGAGAGCAAGAGGAAAGAGAGAGAGAGTTGAAATGGCAGCACCTGAGATGGATGACAAGAAATTCCATCTCTCAGCTTGCTTTTCCTCTTTTTTTTTTTTTTTTTTNTTTTTTTTTTTTTGTCTCTTGGAAAATATGACCCAACTAAAAGCATTCACATATTCTGTACCCTTCAGCTTTTTGTTTGTGTAATTGCTTAAGTGCAGCAAATTACCATATTGCAGCGAAAGAAAAAAAAAATCTCCAGCAATACATGGAAGTACAGAGAGAAAAGGACTAAATGCACCTTCATTCAGAATATGACATCAAAAACAGATCTTCACATTAGTAAAGATGTTAGAATTAATTTCATTTCTAATCTATATTTTCTTCTGACAAATTGCAAAATGTTTGCATGTGTCTTTTTTCATGCAGTTTGAATAGTCACATTAATAACTGAAAGAACATACTAGTGGTTTTGCATAATAAACACTACATGTTGCATTACTGTCAACCATTTTCAAAAAAAAAAAAAAAAANAAAAAAAAAAAAAAAATGCTACTGGAGTGGTGAGTCAGTTTCAAATTGTTCAAATAGTTTTTTCCTACCTTCCAGACAGCCATTGATTTCAGTTCCAGAAGCCTATAAAAATCAACTTGTAGAGACTTGAAATGTACCTGAGATAAGTAATCCATCACAGGAAACCACCTGCTGTTTTTTTTGTTGAAGTTACTTAACTTAATCGATCCAACATGGAGCTATATGAAAAAAAAAATACATTTCTCCACCAGGGAATATAGTTCCATACAAATTAAATTGACTGTGCCTTCTACATCCGGGCGTGTGTGTTAGCAGGCAAAACATTAAATTTTAAAATAGGAGTATCACCTGAACATGATGTTGAGAGATTAAGGGACTTGGCAAAATAACATGGTTAGTAGTAACGTAACCTATATTACATTATTTATTGGTTCAAACATGCAAAACCACCGGTATCATCCTTTAAAGCATTTTAATGTAAATTTGGCAAAGCTGAATATTCTTTTTGTACTTGAATAAATGTTTAAGGTTAAAACAGCTAATGTTATGATTTGCTGGGTTTATTGCAGACAGTGTTTCTCATCATAAGCAGGTCACTACGACCACAAAAACCCTCTTCCTCATGGCTGAATTCAGTTTTTTGCTGCTTTTAATGAAGCCTTAGAGATATTTCTCCTTTTTTCTCTGGTATGAGGCAAGGTAACGCTGTTCACTTGTGGGTGTTAAACCAGAAGAGGGAGTATTGTTTCACTCCAGGAGCGACAGCAGCAACAGATCCAAGCTTCCTGACCTTGCCAAGTTGCTTTATGTGTACATAATACATCATAAAACCATGCTTTCCTGAACAATACAAAGAAAACAACCAGACCAGTCTGTATTAAATCCTTTATCCTTAAAACACTGAGGAATTCCAGAGCTACAGTCAGAGCTCTAGCCCTTTGGATCAACTATTCACTGTGATCTTGAGGGCTGAACTCCTGCAGCTGATGCTTTATGCCCTTTATCACAATGCAGAGTGATGAAAAATTTAGAAAGACAAAGAGGGAAGGAAACAAATCTGTCAAAAGTCTTAAGATTTAGGTGTGAACGTGCAACAGAGTTTGTCAATCTACTAGTTTTAACTCTCTCGCCTAGTGAACTCTGGGATAGGCTCCAGCCCCCTGTGATCCTGCAGAGGGAAATGGGTATAGAGAATGGATGGATGGATTAAAACTGTCACTAGATGAAACTGTCAGGTAGTGTCACTCAGTGGGTGTACCCATGTAATGATATGTAAATCATGAGAGTATAGAAGTTCAGGGCTTTGGTGATTCAGAACAGAATTGAAATTCAGCTCAGGACCCAAGGATGTACAGCGTCGCCTGCATTTTGGATGAGCAGTTCTCAAATTGAGCTGTGATGGTAAAAAGTAGTCCACGCAGCAGCATGTACTCCACTCCACGGTAGGGCTGGACAATATGAATTTTTTTGTTATCACGATATGTATATTGATCGATATTGATATATATCACGATATGGCAAAAATTCTGCATTTAAAGTCACTTGAATTTAAAATTTAACAATTTCTTTATGCATTTTCTGAACATAAAAAGTAACCAACTGAAAATGAACTGAAAAATCCGTCTTTTTCAGCAGTCTGCAGTGGCATCATATCTTTTCCAATAAAGAAAGCTACAGCATGCGTGATGTCCTCGTTTTTTTTGTTTTTGTTTTTTTTTTTGTTTTGTTTTTTGTAGTACATATGGTTCCACAGCAGAAAAAGCAGACTGTATGGTAGTTTGGGTCTGTGTACATAATGGTCAAGTGATTTTCATTGTGGAATTGGAAAACGGAAAATGAAAAAAGAGCGTTACCTCTGAAGGCTTTGCTGCTTGTCCCGGGTGACAGATTTGAAGTAGCCGCTGTGTGACCCGTAAGATGTCAGCGCTTCAGATGGTAAAATAAGTTTGTTGTACAACCATGCTTCATCAGCGCTGCTTTCCTTTCTTAGTCATTATCAGATTTTTTTTTTCCTCTGGAGTTTCATCGCTTTCTGACATCTTTGACTTTCGCTCAGATATCTCCACCACACGGGCTGCGCTGTGCTCATCGGCGTTTAGCAAGATGCTGCTTTGAGGAAGTAGGTGGGCTGTTATTATGACACTGCCACCTGATTGGCTAGTTTGTTCCAGTTCTGACACGCTATTGGCTGTTTGACCTGTTATTAACTTCCTGTATTCAAGCACTATTTTCTATCAATATTATGCTGACATTTTCATTTTTATATAGAAGATTTTTTTATATCGTGATATGACTTTATATCATTTATATCATCCAACCCTACTCCACGGGCACTAATGGCAGGCTGCGGCACACACCATAAAGTCCAGCCCGTTCTGAACAGGCACATTTTGAACAGGCACTGCACTAGTTGTTAATATTAAAAGGCTTTGATGGAAGTGTGGGAAAAATCACATTTGACAACTATGCAACAAAGGGCTGCAATCAGAAAAACGTCGAGTCTCTGTTGGTTCTTCTTGAAGTTGTAGACATGGCTGACATTGGCACGGTGAAGGTCATTTGCCTATTTGTCACAATGATAGAAGCTAGAAAACAATATTATATTAATGATCATTTAATCATGATTAATTAATGATCTAAAAGAGTTCATCATTAGGACACTAGAGTACTGGCTGCTGAAAAGCTTTGCAGTTTTACATTTTACAATTAATTCTAAATCTGTCATTTCCAGCAAGAATAGCCATTTGCGACTTTATTAATGTCTTGGCTGTATATTTACATGATTTTAATGCCACCTTGGTGATCCAAAGTATCAATTTCTGTCAAAAAACATGAAAATTTCTGGGTAAATCTGTTGATTCCATTGAAATTTATTTATAAAAGTGAAATTTTGCAGCAAATTCATAAGTCTCTGGACTGCTTACTCGGAGATATTTCCCTCACTCTGCGGTTTCTGGTGAGTTTGGCTGTGGATTTTCTGAGCAGGACAGTTTTTCTTCTCTGCTTGTCTTCTCATAGTTTCTGTATAGCCTTGGCTAGATGATCATTATCTGAGGAGGACGGAAAAGTAAACAGAGAGGCCAGAATCTCCAGACAGGCCTTGAGAGCTGTGTCGAGGAAAAGGACGGAACTAAAGATAAAAAATGTAGCCAGAGAATGGAGAATGTGAGATATATATATATAACAAAAGTTTGTTCAAAAAGCATTACAGATAAAACTCCTGCCTCCAGCTGTCAAGACAAGCCATTCTAATAATTCAGGTGTGGCCTTTCCGAAAACCCGGTGGAGAAATTGCTGACCGTATAAGAGAAACATGGCTTCTTCTTTTGCAGGCTTTGTTTACCTTGTTTTCTTGGTGGCTATAAAGCAGAGACAGTGATGTATCTGCCAATGCACTGATGGTATGTTCAGGGAGCACGGCGGATGGAGGTGAGGGGAAAAAAACCATCACAACGACAAAGAGGAAGTGTCACGAATGCGTGCCTTTGGACAGGTAAACACATAAACACTTACATGCCGCTGACGTTTGGGCTGGTTAGCTCATCGATTCACACGAGGACGCAGTCATGCCTGAACTCCCACAGACACACTTTTACTCCTCGTTCCCTCACACACACACGCAAAGTCAGGGTATTTCAAGAGCGAGGGTGGCGTCTGTCAGTGTGACAGAACAGTAGGCTTAATGTGCTCCACTGTGTGTGACCGCGACTCCCCAAGCCACTTCACAGTGTGTTTGCAGTGCTTATCTGAGTCAGGGGGCAGGTCAGGAGAGGTCACGGCTCTTATTTGCGATGCTGATAGAGTGGGTAATGACAAAAGCTCCCAGCACAGAAGCCACGCTGGCTGGGATCAAAACACTCCATAGCATGTTTCTATGCATTTCTATTACTCCATCCTGGCTCAGATTCCTCAACGGCTGCTTTCTTCAGATTTTATCCGGCAGCCTGGGAAGCAAAGCTTGCCAAATCTCCAATTTCTCGAAATTGAATAAAAATCAGACGAAGGAGGAAAATCAAAGTTAAAAGCGAAAGTCACAAGAGAGTGGCATTTCATTATCGTCTCGTCTGCAATTAGACATAATTTTGGTTGGAGAAGGATGTTTGGCTGTGACATAACACTGCTAGAGACGAGGATTGATCCAAAGCTCAAACATGCTTTGTACATAAGCTCTGTGCAAATTTAAGATCTTAAATAAATAGATGAACAAAAGGAAACAGATGTGAAAACCGAGAGTCTAAACTCTGCGATGGCACATTTGGTTAGAATTAGTCTCTAAACCAATGGTGTGCCACAAATCTCTAATGCCAGCAAGAGAATTAACAAACAAGGTGGAAAAGTACATTTATCATTTCACTGTGGCTTTTACTTCTTTATGAAATGTCATTTTTTTCTCTTTATTTTTATAAACAGAGCAAACATAACTGGGATTGGGTTTTACATATTTTAATAGAGATAGCTTAGCCAAGTTGAAAACCATCTGGTGTGGTGATTAAACTCTAATCATCTTTACTCATTTGTGTGATGATGATGATGACAACTGTGAGGAACTCAATAATAGACTAAACTTACACTACAGATCTTTGTTAATGACTGATACACTTCGTCCATTCTTCTAACTTCCTCTGACCACCATGCTGCCTCGTCGATCTCTTGTCCAATGATGTGTGCTGCGGCTTTAGAGGATATCCAATTCCATGCCTCAGTTGGACAAACAGCATTCCTTCCATCCCTGTGGTCCACCTCTGAGGGACGACTGAGCCTGGTCAGCCTAATCCTGGAGGCTGGCTTCACCTCTATCATACAGCTCTCCTCTTTACGTCCTCCCTGCTGCTGCTTCTTAAGTTGGGACCTGTTTAAAAGCATCGGCAAATTCCAAGTTGCATCTTGTAGCAAACTGTTGATGCGCTGATGCTGCCAGATAAAACCTATGCAGCTCTCAAATATCAATTTTTTTTCAGGAAGTAAGAAAAACAGCGTTGCTTTAAGTACGCACCACACAATTTTCAAACTCATCAGCTTGCTGGACTGTTCACAATCCACAACTCTCTCTTTTATAATCGGGAATCTCGAAGTCGTTTGCTAACAACATAATTGACTGGTGAAAGACGCTCAAAAATTACAAGAACTTTTTTCTTAAATTTTTTTTAGTTTTAGTTTTTATTAGTTTACACATATAAAAAAAATGTCAGAAATGAAAAAAGTAAAATAAAATGTGAAAGAGAGCTGCAAAAACCCCTCACAGGGCTTGAACAGGGCAGCTCTCCATAAGGTGCATGAAAATAATTAAATTCTAAGACAATTAAAGTGGAAAATAAAGTGAAAAACTAAAAATAAAAGAATTTAAAATGGTAAGCCATAGGGATAACATGATTGACAACATAACAGCCCTTTGACAGCCTTCTTGAAATGAAAATGAGACAATTCAAAGAAATTAGGGGACAGGACATTCCATAAAATAGATCCTCTGTATAAGAAACCAAACTGTAACAGGAGGCTTGAGTTTACATAGAATGCGCGTACGATAATTATGAAAGTGATAATTAAAGGAATAGAGTTTGTGAAAGAATGGAGGAAGTTTTCTCTTTCTGTCTAATCTCCAAACTGTCATGAAAACGTGACGTGACACAGGAAATGAAGAAGCCTTGCTTTAAACCACGCTTCCAGACATTTCGCTGTAGGCGTTTCCCTTCGTTTCCCCTCGCCTAGTGTCTTGCTGTCATTGGCTCTAGCCTGTCGCCTGCTGTCTTTGGACCAGGTGTCCATGATGCATTGGTGCGTCTGTCAGAACATGTCTTTGAACAGTTCACGCATAGCAATTGTCGCTAATGGAATGAGCGCCAAATTCCAAATTCTAAGAGTTTCACCAGAAGGAATCATTGACGAGTCTGTCTAGTCTCCAACTTTATTAATCACGAAAACACGCAAGAAGTAACACATGATGTAATGGAGCCTTGCTCATAGCCGTGCTGGGTGGTGTTCACAGCCAATATGACTCCTCCCCTTTTCCTTTGACTGTAAACTCTCATTGGCTGTAGCTCATGGCCGCTCACAACACGTTTGTCTCTCTTTGTCGAGTCTATCAAATCTCATCTTTTAACAGTTCACATATGGAGATTGTTGCTGACAGGATGAGCACCAATTTGCTCAGTCAGCGATAACCAAACCCTTTTTGGCGAGTGAAAATTCAGGGCTAAAACCATGTGGTCTGAGCTTGACTTTAGCGATAACGTTGGTGTGTTTTTGATGAAGCTGTAATGGGTTTTCAAAGGCTTCCATGTGCCCAGGAGTTCAAAGAATTTCTCAATGCAAAGATGAACATGTAAATTTCGTATGTCATGGAAACATATCTAAAAACTGGAGTCATGAAGTTTTTAAAGTCCTGATCTGTTTAAAGTTGAAATGGAATTATGTGGGATAACAGACAAATTCCAACAATTTCTGACATTATAGTTTAATCTCATAATGCTTCTTGCACTTTTTCCTGTACTGAGCATGATAATTGTCTGATTTGTCTCATACAGTATGTAATGTGTTCATGTTTTCCCTTCGGAGACAGTCATGGTTAAGTCTTGCCACTTGAGATGCATCACTATTTGGACTACAAGAAGTCTTCACTTGAGGCTATAATGAGTACTTACAGCACCATCCATTTTATGTGCAGTAAACTTCATACATGCCCTTTAACCCTCTCAACTTCTTCACCTCCCTCCGCTCTTCTCTCTCCTTCCACCTCTAAATCTTTGGGGAAATCTCAGGTGTTCTATCCATCAACATTGCTGGTGTCACCATCTCCCCTAGCGTAAGCAATAACAGTGCTAACAACGCTAACACTAGCCAACCAAAGCCCCGGCTCATTCAATCACCCCGATATGAATCTGCTTAAAACTCAGACATCCAGCTCTCGGCCAAATCCATCAGCACGGGCTTAAGATCGGTGGCGCGTACGGTGCTGATAAGACATTCTCTGTGGTCAAGGCCCTTTGATGAACAGCAGAGAAACAGCCACTGCGGGCTGGATGCTATCTAAAGCCCTCAGGAAGTGAAAAGAGTGGTAACAGACAAGAGCCATTAGAAAAATATTTGCGGTTCTTGCAAAGGTTTATATTTTCTTTTGTGAGAGACAAGTTGGAAGTTTGACATGATTGGATAGTGGATCATTTTCATTACATGTTGCCTGACATGACATCTTCTTGATTTGAATAGCGGGTACAAAAAAAAAAAAAAAANAAAAAAAAAAAAAAAACATTGGTTATATAGAGATTATATCTATACTGTTTCTAGCAGAATAGAAAGAACTGATTTTACTTGTAGGCCAATGATAACATTTTTGGATCAGCACAAATGCTCATTGCACGATTACAAAGCAAAAGTGAAGACATGAAGCTAGACATGGATCTCATTCTCAACCAGTCCTCATACTTGTGGAATCTTCATTTGATCCTCTCTCTGTAGTGCCGTGTTTTAAACCCACTCTGCCTCTAACCCAAGTCAGAATCAAAACGCTCTCTCTTTGTTTCATCATCATTTTAAATGTTTTAAGTTTAAATTTTATGATTCTAGAATGTGTTCCATTTCCAAAGCTACATGTGTAACTCCATCAACCATCTCTCATACGTTCACATTTCCTCATCATTTATGCCACTGACGGCTACTTCTTCTCAAACATTCCTTACATTAGCAGACATGTTTCCTTTTGATGTCCAAAAAGAGCCTATTTTATTGCCTGTTGTTTATATTATACTTTATTCTACATTCACACTTTATTAAAACTACCAGAGAAAACATTACCAGGATATACAGTATATCATTACCATCCAAAATTCTGAATATACTGTGATATAAATCATAGGTCGTACTGCTCTGCCATAACTGAGAGCTAAATTATAAGTGCCCTTCATTGTAGCTGCTGTCTTTGTCTTCTCTGTCCTATGTATAATTTTCCCATGGCTATTTCAGATAATGTGTGTGTGTGTGTGTGTGTGTGTGTGTGTGTGTGTACAATTGTGTGGGCTAGAGAGGGAGACATTTTTTCTCCTCTGTGTGACATCACAAAGCTTTATATGTACAGCACGCATGCCCATGCCCAGGTACCTATGCACTAAATTAGCAAAGCCAGCTAAACCCACACTGCTGAAAAAGCTGCAGAAAGCTCAAGGACAGGTAGCTTATAATGGAGTGTGTGTTTTGTGAGCTCAGCCTTCACAGATGGTGGGGGTCAGAGGAATATAGGCCTACTGGGAGGAGAAGCCAGGGGCTTGATTAAACACCAGCCCCACTGCAGGGGTGCCCCAGAGGGGCCACATCAAGGAGCCATGCATGCTGCGGTTCTGCTCCATAGACTCCCACCACTCCCCTCTGGAGGTTTCTTATATGGGGAGGGAAGAGAGAGGAGAAAAAAGGGAGCATAGACCAGTTTAAAAAAAAAAAATGTTTTGAGCGAGTAACACCTAGAAATAACTTCAAATGAAGTAGAAAGTTGGTTTTTGTTCTTATCAGCAAAAGCTCACAAAGAGATGATATATAGGAGACACAGTCAGAAAAGACAAAAAAAAAATGAGGAAAAAGCAAAAAATAGGATGTCAAAGGTCATAGAAGACAGAAGGGAGGGCAGATATAAATAATGAAAGATGTAAAAAGAAAAAAGAACAGATGAAGAGGAAAACTACAAAAAAAAAAAAAAAANAAAAAAAAAAAAAAGAATAGCAACTTTCTGTGTGTGGTAAAAGCCTGATAAAGGCCTTTTCTGAGCCTCTGCAGGTTGATAGCGAGCTCACACAGAGCGGATGCAGCTGCAGCAGCATGAGAGAAAACTGTCACTCCAAAACCTGATTCCATTTCTCCTCTAACATCTTAATCCCTTTGATCCGAGTCTATCTCCATGCTGCATCTCACTCACCGCAGGAACGCTAGGTCTCCACAGCCGTGGTGAAGATCATGAGTAAACATCCCTCCTTCTCCTGTCATCTGCTGCGTGGCCTCAAAGCAGATCATAAATGATTCAGTCACTCATCTATCTTTCACTCTCAAAATGAATAATAGAGCTGGGATGTAATACACTCTCGATCTTTCCCAAGACGTCTCCGGCTCATCACACGGTTTTAGTTTTCCTAATCTCTCCGCTCTGATTTCTTTATGGCAAATGCAGGCTCACACACTCTCCTCCTGTGATAGGGCAATCTGGTTTACTTAATAATTCACAGGGCAATCTACCTATGGTGCAGTTTGTGGATGAGCATATGCAGCTGGATCAATGAAATAAATAGAAATAGATCTTTACTTGTGGGAAGGCATTTTTAGGAGGGTGGGATATCCATTTTCATGTGGTAAAGCAGCTCACCTAGAGGATAATGAGATCATTTTAAAGACAATACACATGACAAAATTGGTGTCAGTTTTTCAAAGTAAAACGTTCTCACCTCAAGCGCATTTGTGTTGAGAATGGACAGCTAAATGAATTATGCATAATTCCATGCTTTCCATCGACACCTGATGGGAAAGATAATTAAATTCGGCATTGCAATTTTAACAAACCAATGAGTTGTCACTCAAATAAAAAAGCTTCTTCATCTGAACTTTCATTTAACAGAGCTGTTACCTTGAAATGAAAGTGTGTTTTGCACTAAAAATGGGTGTAAACATGCACCCGTAAAGATGAAAGTTGTGAAGTTTTGTGCTGAGTTTGTATAATAGCAGTTACCAAGTGAAAACTATGATATATAGACAAATATATACAGTAGCTCAAATATTCTTGATTCTGTTGCTCCTATTAAAACTAAGCGCTTTAAACCAAAAATTGAACCTTGGTTAAATGATGTCATCCGTGCCCTCAGACAGGTGTGTAGAAAAGCTGAGTGTAAATGGAAAAAAAGATCAGCTTCAGGTGTCCTTTGATATGTTAAGGGACTCTTTGTCAAAGTATCAGGAGGCTGTCGGAGCAGCGAAAACAAAACGTCTGTCTGATATTGTCTCAAACTGTCACAGACCTTGTGTTTTATTCAGCACCATTAACGCTGTCATTAATCCTCCTACCGCTTGCTTTGTGGAGACTCCAGCAACCTGTGAAAATTTCCTTAGATTTTTTTGTTGGTAAGATTGCTGGTATGACCTGTCTAATCCCTCTACATTCTCAGCTGTTCTTGACCACTTTGAGCCTGTTCTTTCTTTTTCGGCCAGCAGTTGGTCACTTGAAGCCCACATCATACTCCCTAGATATTATTCCTTCCCATCTCCTCAAAGATGTTTTTGATACTGTTGGGTCTAGTATCTTGTCTATAATTAATGGCTGTCTTCTGACTGGGTCTGTTCTCACTGATTTTAAACAGCCTATTATTAAAAAGCCAAACCTTGATCTGACAGTTCTAATTTTAGACCAATTTCTGAACCGCCTTTTCTTTCCAAAGTGCTGGAGAAAGTTGTTTTCCATCAGCTCCAGATCTTTTTGGATGAAAATGGTGTTACTGAAGTATTCCAGCCTGGTTTTAAAGCATGTCACAGTACTGAATCTGCACTGTTAAGTTTTTAATGATCTTTTATTAATTACTGATTCAGGGGATTCTGCAATTTTAGTGCTTTTAGATCTTAGCGCTGTATTTGATACTGTGGATTATGGCATTCTCATCTCTCAGCTGGAGCAATGCACTGGCATCAAAGGAACTGCTTTTAGATGTTTAAGTCATACCTAAGTGACAGAAGCTTCTCTGGTAGGTTGAGTGAGCTTTCATCTTCATCAGCTCCCCTCACCTGTGGGTCCCCCAGGGGTCCATTCTCGGTCCAGTCCTTTTTTTCATTATATATGCTTCTGTTAGTCTATCTTTAAAAAATATAACATTTTGTTCCGCTGCTATGCAGATGACTCACAGATTTATCTGCCGTTGAAACGTAAAACCCTAACCCAGCTGAAGGCCTTTTTGGACTGCCTGAATGATATTAAACTTGGATGGCACTAAATTTTCTTAATCTAATGAACAGAAAACAGAAGTGGTGATGTTTGGACCCCCTGGCCTCCACGCCACCCTTACTGGTGACCTTGGCCCTTTGAGTCCCTACAATAAATCCTCTGAGTGATTTTTGACAACACTTTTACATTTGACAAACGACAAATAAATGCAGTTGTCAGTCTTTCAATTTAAGGTCCTTGCAAAGTCAAACCTTTTCTCTCCTTCAGTGACTTTGAGAAGGTGATTCACACCTTTAATTTATCTTGTCTGGATTACTGCAATAGTCTTTACTCAGGTATCAGCCAGTCTCTGCTTTCTCACCTGTAACTGGTCCAAAATGCTGCAGCTCAGCTATTAACAGTCCTAACCTAACCTCACACCAAGTGCGACCACATTTTGCCTATATTGGCTTCATTGTATTGTCTCCCAGTTAGTTTTAGAATTGATTCTGAGAATGTATTGTTTGTTTAGCGCCTCCTTAGGTCTCTGATCTTTTACCTTTGCACACTCCCATGAGATCATGGAGGTCTGCTGACCAGATGCTCTTAGGCTGGATTCACATGCTAAGCGTTAGTGTTGCCGCTGACCTGGGCGTTCAGTGTTCTACATGAGCGGAGTCTGAGCAGTGCCATTCAACCTCGCGCTGACAGGAAGCACTCGTTGCTAATGACAATTTAACGGTTACTATGGACTGTAAAGACAGGATGTAGCCTAGATGCGATCTTTGCACATTCATGGTTAAAGNGGTTACTATGGACTGTAAAGACAGGATGTAGCCTAGATGCGATCTTTGCACATTCATGGTTAAAGTTGGATTTCAGTTTCGATTCGGGTAGCGACATGGAGATAGCAAAAAACTGAAATGCTCTTCTTATTAGGAGAAGAAAAGTGAAAAAACAGCGAATGTGGGTGATGAAACCTCACATTTCAGACACTATACTAACAATTTCCAAACCTGATGTCCGTCTGACCGCTGACATTTTACCAAGCAAGCGCCTTTTTTTTTTTTTTTTTTNTATGATTTTAAAGTTGTGTTGTATACTCTACAGATTATAAGCTTCTCCTCCATTGTTGTGGCGCTTGTCGTTACATGACGTACAGCAGTCAGGAAGGTCAAACTTCATTTAAATGAACTTTGACCGCCGCAGCAAAATGGAGAATCTGAGCATCACGTGGCGTTCAAGGTGGCATGACATAACGTTAGGAGTCACCACTCGGCTCTCAATACACAATAATTTTAATGCCCAGGTCAAAGCTCAACACATAGCGCTTATCATGTGAATCCGGCCTTAGTTGTCTGAGGTCCAGACTAAAGCATGGGGGAAATGGGGCCTTTGCAGTAGCTGCTCCTAAACTATGGAACAGCCTGACCCTCCACATCAGGACCTCACCAACACTGGACACTTTTAAAACCTGCTACAAAACCCATCTTTTAGACCAGACTGAGATTTGATATTTGCTTTTACTTGTTTTGTTTCATTAATTCATTTATTGTTCTGTTTTATTATTGTCATCCTGACTGTTATGGCTGCTTCTTATGTTATTCCTGTTCTTCTAGCTATGCAGCACTTTGGTCACTAACAGTCATTTTTAAACATACTTATATAAATAAAATTGGCTTGACTTGACTTACAAGTTTTCCAAACTACTAATATATGCTGCAAAATGTGTGACTGGTTTAGGGAAACTGATTGAAGCAAGCAACTCCAAAAATAAAACAACTTAACTTTTTTGCCATTCCTCAGCAACTACTTTGCCAGTTCAACAACTACCACCGTTTGAGACACAAGACAAATGACAAATCGCCCCGACTGCTGCAGTGGAGCTGCATTGTGGCCAGCATCAGCAGAGTGGGTTTACTGGGCAGGTGTGAACGCATGCGAGCGTACGATGGTGAAGTAGGGCAGTGCTGAAAAAAGAGCATGCACGATCAGCAAAAGTCTTCCCCAGAAAAATAAAAGTTCAAAAAAAAAGCAAACCCATGAACTTCTCTTTTCTGCGCCGCAATCCATTTCTAGTTCATAGCTTTTGGCCTCTGCTCCGATGCTTCTGACTCCTGCTGCGCAAAAGCTTGACTGACACGTCACCGACTTCCCTGCACCACGTGCCAATCAAGCTTTCAAATGGCTTTATTATAAACTTGCACAATGCGTCACCCCAAGCCCGG
Source organism: Lucifuga dentata (assembly GCA_014773175.1). Lineage (NCBI taxonomy): Eukaryota > Metazoa > Chordata > Actinopteri > Ophidiiformes > Bythitidae > Lucifuga > Lucifuga dentata. Next base: position 431,099 of record VXCM01000402.1, read on the forward strand.
AGGGTGGCAGGAAGGAGGCAGAGCGTCACAAAAAAGATGAGCCGTGGTGAACAATCATCGTAACAGACAGGCAGGCAGGGGTGTGAAGGGTCAGCAGCATCCCTCAAAAGCCTTTGTGCGGCATTTTGCCGTTTTCTTAATTGTTTCCCCAACTGCCGCCTCCTTTTACTAATAGTTTGTTAATTAGGGAGTTTTGCATGTGCCAGTGGAGACCTGCAGATGATTAAAAGACGAGGGATGAGTGTAAAGGGCTGCTGTAATGTGTTTGACCACATGGGGATCTGTTTGGGAGGAGAGGAAGGAAATTGTTGGGTTTGCAGTTTTTATGGTGCAGGGAGGGAGAGAGAGAGAGAGAGAGAGAGAGAGAGAGACNAGTTTTTATGGTGCAGGGAGGGAGAGAGAGAGAGAGAGAGAGAGAGAGACCAAATAGGGTTGTTGGTCTTGGAGATAGTAACAAAAACGGAGGAAGAGGGGTTGTGGATAAAAGGAGGTGGGGGACATATTTGGTTGGCCTGCTGCGGTTATCCATCTTGATAAAAGCCCGACTCTCTCTCTCAGCAGCATCCTTCTCTTCCTGGGTCACTCATACATTTCTGTCCGAGCAGAGCAGAAAATGCAGGTGGGCTGTGTGTGTATGTGTGTGAGAAAGTGTGTGTTTTGTGTGCTTGAGTGGGCTTGCTGATACTTCTGAAAGAAACTGTGTATTCATGCATTTTAATACGATTTTTTTTTTTTTTTTTTTTNTTTTTTTTTTTTTTTTTTTGTCTTCATTTGTGCCAGTGAGTGTGTATTTTGTGTGTGTTTCTTGCTTGTACCGGAGGGGGTGTCCTGGCCCTCACAACGGGAATTCTGGGAATTCTATCTGCAGCTCCCAGAGCTCTGATAAAATATTTGAAGAACTACCAAGCAGACACATCTGAGCAAATGCATTACCAGTGATTATTATGTTTTATTCCTACCAACTCAGATGTAAAAGGACAGTCTGGTGCCGGACCCCTCCTACACACACACAGGCCTTTTACGCTGACATACAGGTTTTTCAGGCACATGCATGTACACGTAGCTGCAGCGTGAGTGAAGTGGCGGGCTGATGGAGCGTACCTCCTGCCTCCCTGTACTTAAACAGCCTTCAGCAGAACTTATGCGAGTGCCAATCACTCCAAATGAAACGTGCAAATTAAACTCTCACGCTCAAATGCATAATTAGACCTCTGACTTGGCTGTGGAGTGGAAAAGATTGAGGGTGGAGCATAAAAGACTGAGGATGGAGAGATGTGGCCATGCTGTTTTTTTTTTTTTTTTTNTTTTTTTTTTTTTTTTGGCTTGTACTGTAGACACACACACGCACACATCTTAATACACCATGGCATTCAGTGTTGCATGGCAGAATTGATGCCACAAGATGTAATTTCAATAAAATAAAGTGAACTTGGCCCGTTTTGTTACTTATTTTTCTATCATTTATGACTTCAAGAAAACATTGGTTCACAGGCTGATGAGGGGGCACAGACAAAATTTGAGAACCATTGTTCTAATGCAACAGCCCTGAACTAAATCCCACCTTAGTGAAGCTCATGATACTCAGGTTTAGTTGTAATTGTTCCATGAAGTGTTGATTCTACAGCAGGGTTCCCCAACTAGTTTTCCCCAAGGGCCAAATTACGTCAAGCATGCCAAGCCAAGAGCCACAATGCNCCCCCACCCCACCCCACCTGCGACCCAATCTTTTTCTCTCATTTGGTAATAACAAAGGAAAACAATTTTCTAATTTTTATTTATTTTTAAACATAACCCTTTACAACCAGAGCGGCCTGGCACCGGGCCCAGCACTTCCGTTGTAGCATTTACAGTGTTTTAGAATCACCATTTCTTAATAAAATGGAGATATATGAATATCTACAGAAAGCTTAGATTTTCCCGAACAAAATGAGCCTGAGCGTGACATTTTATGACCATGTGATCCCGAGATATATTAATTAAAGCACAAGATAGCCTTCGAGCTAAAACCTAGCTTCATTAGTTCTCGATGATGTAACTTCTGAGAGCAGTCTAAATTTTAAAATCCCTCTCTGTGAATCGATAATAGACTAGCAGAGGATTTGATTGATGGGTCAGTGGTCCTATCAGCTTTTACGTAGCCATGGTAACAGGCATGCATTCCCCGTGCGTAAAAGGTGTGTAATATTCCATGACAGAACGGAGACTGTGTGCTCGTCCCTATGTAGCATTCATGATGTTTTATAATTGCCATTTCTCAATAAAATTGAGATATACGAATATCTATGGAAAGCTTAGCTTCTCCTGAACAAAATGAGCCCAAGCATGACATTTTATGGCCACACAATCCTGAGATAAGTGCGACTAAAATACAAGTTTTTTGGGGTTTTTTTTTGTAGAAGTCTTCTGAAGGCCTGATAGATAGGACCCATGGGCCACATTTGGCCCGCAGGCCACCAGTTGGGGATCCCTGTTCTACAGTATTGTCATTTTTGCAGCCATTTGTTCATTTTGTATTAAATTGAGATGATATATATATAATATTCTGTTCTTTTCATTGTGTGCAACTGTAGGTGGACAAAACATTGGAAATACCAGGTGTACTGATTTAAACGGTTACCTGATAAATGAGTTTAGATCATAAAACCACTGTGAAATCATACCAGAGTCATATTATATTTTTCCAGTCTCTGGAATATGGATGGTGTATTAGTTATTATGCTGTAAAGATGCTCGCTTACACAGAGGCAGGAACATAATGCAGCTTTGCATTTGAATAGCAGAAATATCTTGTGGGGAATCTCATAAATCTTTCACAAATCTTGGCTCTTTCTCTACGCTCCTGTTTCCTGAAGTTTCCATAAAAACAGAAGTAAATGATTTCTACAGCGCTGACATGCATGCTGCTTATACTTGTATGCTAGTTTTATGTGTTCCCACTCACGTATTTAGTCCTTTTTGTTGTGATTTTGTTTAAAATTTGGTTTTGACTCATGAATGTTGCCTCATCTCTTGCTACATTCCCAGATTTTTCCCATCTCAGGCTTCCCGTTGCGCGACCCAACCGCGTTCCCTTAAGTGCTTTGAGAATCCAGCCTGATTGACAGACAATAGACATGACTGCTCGTGTGGTTGGAGTTGTTTTTGTGGTTCAGACAAAGCCGTGATTGAAGCAGTGCTGGGCAGACACTTAGGGACCTGTGTCAAATGCAATGTTTCATTCACGTGTTCTTCTAATGAAGCATTGTACATGTTTAGAATGATATGATGCAGCTGAGTTAGTTCCTGGCATAGTGACAGCATCTGGAAGCGAGAGAGGTCGTTCAAATGCAGAAACGTTGAGTTTGCTCAGAAAGTGCACACCTCCTGATTTCACTGTTTTTGCTAATATAAATCCAGACTTTTAAAATCATTACCTTAAAATCAGATGTGTAAAAAAATTACATCTCATATAAATTTATTATACAGCAATACTACAGTCATCTTCTACTCAATCTATATCCATAATTGTTGAAAGTATGTCAAAATACTGCTAAATCTGCATCGTTTTAACTACATTTACATGTTTCTAGACTTATTTGTTAATATAAAATGACTCCATCAAGATGAGTTCTGGCTGAGCATATTTTTTTAATCCTCCAGATCTGATCTGAATCTATATACAGGCAGTCCCTGAGTTACGAACGAGTTCTGTTCCCATGGCTGTTCGTAAGTCGGATTTGTACGAAAGTCGGAACAGTTACATAAGCTGTGTATCGTAAACATAATAATACAGTACAGTCGTAATACTACTACTACTACTACTACTAATAATAATAATAATAATAATAATGATACAATACATAATAATAATAAAAATGTACTAACTCTGAACCGCTGACGACGCACGCTTTGACGTGTGTCATAAAGTAGTGCACAGGTCATTATTATGCATCACTGTATGTAACTCGAATTTTTAATTTAAGAGGCTTTCTGGTGATCAGCTCATAAGTACAGATTGTTCTTAAGTCAGACGTTCGTAAGTCAGGGCCTGCCTGTATTCTGGTATTTAAGACAGTACTCAAATACAACTCTTTAAGGTCCACAAAGAAAACGAAAAAGAAAAGACAAAGGTCCGACTATGAAGGTCAGTCAAGCCAGGGTTGGATTGTGACGAGTCGGGAGGGAAGTCCCACCTCTCCCGATGACCAATCCGACCCTGAGTCAAGCTAACTGCTGATGAAACTAGCTGCGCTGTCAACTCTCAATGAGCCCNTCCGACCCTGAGTCAAGCTAACTGCTGATGAAACTAGCTGCGCTGTCAACTCTCAATGAGCCCAACACCGTGTTGACCCATCGTTGTCATGGAGATGACAGGACGCTGAATGTGATTGGACCAAAGCAAAGCAGAGTAGTCTCACACAGACAGTGGAGCAGTCCGACATTCAGAGCACTGCTTGCAGTAGAGAAAGAGGAGGATTTTGACTTATGTCGCAGATAATACAAATAATACGGATGAAAAGTATAATTTGCTCAGAGTTTGGAGACAGCTGTGGTTAGGTCTGGATCCTGACAGGAGTCCAGATTTTGAGGATGACTGATTGAACCTGTTTCCAGGTCTGGATCTGCCTCAAAATCATCACCTCGTCCTTGACTCAAGCCCCACCTACTGTATGTACAAACTTATAAAAAAAAAAAACACAGATGAGAAAAAAGCTGATTGTCCTATGAGGAAATCAATGCATCACCAAAACCATTTCATATCAGTTTAACGTGCATATTTACCCCGGATGCGATGCAGACACAGATGACAACCGCACATGATGATGATGCAGTATGGGAGACTCTTAAAGGAGAATGAATCGATATCAGAATAAGCAATAATATTTTTACAACTTAATTTAACATTACAACCTTTATAAACCAAGAAGTTCCTCTACATCTGACCAAAATTTGATAGAGAATTCACAACTATAAAATAAATGTATTAAAGATTAACTTAGACCAAAATTATCTACCCCAACTTACTGAGTATGACGTCATTCAACATAGCAGTGCCGTGGAAGCGAGCTTTGTGAATGGAAATGAAAGGCGAATAAAGTATTTTTTCTTGTGTGAAATTGAAAGAAAAAGGTCAGAATATAACACCAAGTTTATCTATTTTGTATAATAACTGTTTGCCATTGATATGTAAGTGTAAATAATTTCATATTATTTCTCTGCACAAAGTTTAATACCCACTGTGATTAATATCATTGTAAAACAACACAACCAAACAGTCCTGTAGTCTAACTTTACTTTAGTTAGCATTTATTATGAAGTTTAATTAATTTTGCAGTATTTATTGGTGTTCATGCTTTTTTGATTACACTTGGCTGAAACGGTTTTAGGTTGGAAGTTGAAGCTTCCGACTGGGAAAAATTCGACTTCTGAGGTCTGTGAACGCAGCATAACACCTCCAACATACAGTAGCTCCAATCAACGGTTTCACCACTCTTCCTGTTCAGAGTGCAAGCAGGTAACCATAGCAACAATACTTATGCTTCCTGCTATGTTAGCTGTTAACTCACTGATGAAAATAACCATGTGTTAACAGTGACTACAAATAGCTTTCTTTACCTCCACCTTGTCTGTTGTTTTTGATCAGCATCATGTGACCCGTCATGCAGTTTAATCCATAACAGGAGAGAAAATAATATTATGTTATTTTTAAATAATTGAGAATTTCTTTCTGTTACTCGGAACCAAGTAAAACAACAGTCAAGCCTGATTGGATTATCTGATTCCAGTCTGGAGGAGGAGAAGCCAGTAGACTGCCTGTGTGGCTTGGACGCCTTTTTCCACCAAATCTTCATGGGGATTTGAACAGTCTTTGGATTTTAATACCAGTTGCAAATGGACACGTTGACCTCCATTCAGTCTGGGTCAGCATGGAGAGCTCTCTGGATGTGCTCCATGTAAACACACAGACTCTGGGTTTGATTGGAGACAAGCCGCCTCTTTCTAATCAGCTCTCCATTCTCTCCAGGGCTTCTGTTTCCAAGGCAGCAGCAGCGTTCTGTTCACACAGATCCACACTGCTACACAAATACACAAGATAATGTTGTCAGTGTCTGCGAGAAACGCTGCTGTTTTCACTTATACCTTTTTCTTTACACTCTTTAAAGTTATATATCTGTTTTGATGCACACACATTTCAGCACAATTTACATTTTCATATTACTGTGTAGAGTTACAGCTTTACATTGAATGTCCAACTATTTGAACAAAAGACACATTTTTTTTTTTTTTTTTTTTTNTTTTTTTTTTTTTTTTTTTGGAATCGTTACCACAGCATTAAAATGTGCTTTTTAATTATTATTATTATTATTATTATTAATTTTGTTTTTTTTATTTTTTTATTTATTTTTTTTTAAATGTGCTTCCTCTATTTATGTAGATTTTAATGCTGTGGTGAAACCTGTTCTACTGTCTTTTTTTTTCTTTTAGAAAGATTTTCAGTATGAAACATAATATTAAACATGACAATGGATCTATATTGTAAATGACCACACAAGACTGATAATTCACATACTATTAAAAAAATATATATATAGTTGCCAAACAAGATGGCTAAAAGTGGCCGCTGTAAATTTTAAACAATGTGGTGTGACATAAATAAGCCTTCAATGATGATTGGTCAAGAAAAGAAGTGAAGGGGAAGCACAGGAGAAAGTGAGAGGGACAAAAAAAAAAAAAAAAAAANAAAAAAAAAAAAAAAAAAAAATCAAATAACGGTGAAGAACTTTGTGGAGTGACTGATAGAGCAGGTGAGGAAGTACCAGCACCTAAATGATTCCTCCATGAGGGATTATGAAAACTGCCAAATGGCTGCAGGAGATGACCCGTACTACAGGGTCAGAGGAACATTCCTGTCATAATAAATGGAAAAATCTGCACTATGGATGAAGGATAAGAAGGAAAGCAAATCAGGAAGTGGGGATTTTGGGGGAGCTTAAGAATATGGTTAATTTGATCATTTTACTTGGAAAATACCATATTCATAAATAGAAATTTTCTTACTCTCTCCCTAATTTTAATAGTTTTTTATTTAAAATACATTATTACATTGATTCACTAAAACTAACTAAATGTAAAAAAAAAGTCAAAATTGCTTAACCTATTTGGATATATATATATATATTTTTTAATTAAAAAACATATGTACAACATTTTTTGTTGTAATGTTATAATACATGCAGCATTTGCAGTTTGTTTATCCCCTTTTTTCCTTCCTTTTTTGGTTCCTTGTTCTTCACATCGAGAGTGATGTGTAGTTGTTTATGTATATATTAAGTCTAATATTTGTATATTGTTATATATTATATATTGTTTGTTCCTTCAATTAAAAAAAAATAAATAAAATTTTGGTCCGAGTTTCCCAGTCAGAACTCTGACTTCCAAGTGCCGTTCCAACACATTTTTCCAAGTAAGAAGTCGGAAAAATCTGAGTTCTGAGGTCTGTCGAACGCAGCATTAGTGGCCCTGCCAGCAATGAGAAAAGATTTTGCAGCCCTTGTTTAAAGTACTACATTGTGACGCCTAGGGCTGACGTACGCAGACGCTGACATGTCATCACACAGTTTGCTCTGCAGGGTGTCAGGATTCATCTTAGGGATAGGATGAGGAATTTGGACATGGGAAGGAAGCTTGGAGTGGTATTGTTCCTCCTTTGCGTCGAAAAGAGGTGTTTTGGGCATCTAGTCAGGTTACGTCTTTCCAGTTGGAGACCCAGGACATGCTGGAGGAATTATTTATCCCATCTGGTCAGGGAATGTCTTGGGATAATTAATCCATCCAGCATATTCTGGGTCTGCTCTGTGGTTTCCCAGTTAGAAAATCCAGGAGGAGGAGACCGAGGATATGCTGGAAGGATTATTTATCTCATCTGGTCAGGGAATGTCCAGGAAGAGCTCGAGGATATGGCTAGGGAGGAGGGACATCTGGGCAGAGGTGGATAGAGTAGTCAGAAACTGTACTCAAGTAAAAGTATTGTTAGTACTGTTATATTGATAACAGTAACTCAAGTATGTGTACTCACCAAAATAATTACTTGAATCAGAGTAAGAAAGTATCTATTAAAAAAATTACTTGAGTAGTGAGTAACTTTGACCAAGCTTATATTTTCAAATAATCAACAAGCTATAAAGTGCTATAAAGGCAAAGTAGCCATATGTAGCTTCTAATACAATCCAAATCATATCATATAAAGAGACAGTAGACAGTAATAAATCAGATATTTACCACATAACAAATCATGACAATTCTGGCCCCAAGACAGTTAGCTAGGTTAGCTTCATGAAGTTACTCAGAATAGAACAAGAAAACTTGAGTTAGCATTAGCAGCAGCAGCTAGTTAAGACAGTTAGCTAAGTTAGCTTCATGAATTTACTCACAATAGAACAGGAAAACTTGAGTTAGCATTAGCAGCAGCAGCTAG
>VXCM01000402.1:439621-465457 GCA_014773175.1 Lucifuga dentata
TGATGCCGGGGCTGAATAATTCCCTAACTGTCTGCTGTTTCTCCGCGTCAGCCTTTCTCTTTTTAGAGTCCATTTTTCGTCTAAGCACCAAGAAAATTATGAAAAAAAAACATCGTGTTTGCTCAGTTTAAGTTCATTTTAATTCATATTATATTATATGCAAAGGCACCGGCCAGCCCATGTATCAAGCCGTGTCAACCCATCGTTGTCATGGAGATGACAGGACGCTAAATGTGATTGGACCAAAGCTCTCTCACACAGTGGAGAAAGCAGAGAATTTTGACTCGTTGTGTCTCACAATTAATAAAAAAAAGTAACGCAAAGAGTGCGACCAAACGTAACGGAGTAAAAGTATATTTTTTTCTTCATAAATATACTCAAGTATGAGTTAAAAGTATCCTGCAATAAAACTACAAGTAAATATGACTGAATAAATGGAACACGTTACTACACACCTCTGCATCTGGACAACTTTTCTTAGCATGTTGTCTCAGCAACTTGGACCCAGATGACAAAATAGAACATGGATGTATGGCTGGACACTTTTCTGTCTAAATATGAGGATAAACCTGGTGTGATATCTCAAATTATTTCACAAGTGCAGTTTCATGTGGTCAGTCATGCACCAAAGCTTCCATGCAGGATCTCTAGCAGATCAAAATCTACAATCCTGAGCTATCCAGAGATTGGGAGTTTGGATTCATCCTTCTGAAATCTGGATGCTACAGGTGCATACAAATATCAAGCTAGGAGCTGTAGTTCTCACACACACACACACACACACACACACTCCAAACACTCCACTGTACACAGTCACGGATCAGAAGTGAGTGTGCATGCTTGTGCACTCCAATGTACGTACACATACAGCCACAGATACAAACCCATAATACTCCCACTAACACACACACACACACAGGGCCAGCTTTATTTTGGCATGCTCCTCTGCGGTGAGCGGTGTGAGGGTTTAGGGGGATTGGACGATGTTGACTTTGCCGTGAACCTGCAGAGCCTCTGCACTCTCACAGCTGCCTCCCTCATCATTTGCAGAGGGCCTCCAATCACTGTGGAAAATCAGGGCTGGGAAGGGCAGGAGATATATCACTCCTTCCCTCCTCCCTCCATCTCCTTTTATACTGCACTCTCCAACTGCGAGGAGGTTTTTATTGCCTCTCTTTCAAGGCGGTTGTCATAACTCACATTTCTTTGAGTTTATCTAATATTCCAATTATACAGCTGCATATTCGACGGCCGCTATTTTTAAGAGCACTTCTCAAGGGCAATGCTGCAGCTCAGGCGGTTCTTAGCTAGCTGACGAGGTGGTTGGCTAGCTGTGTTTTGGCCTTCGTCTGGATTTTTAATACTTGGCCTTCTCCACGATGGAATAAGCCAAACATTTCCCACCTGCTGTGTTTTAGCGTACAGTATTACAGCTGGAGAAGCTTGACTGTAAGGCTGGAGGGGAAGGATTTTGTACAGGAAAATGTTTGGATCTGGATTGTGCAGACACTGATGATGATGATGATGATGATGATGATGATGATGATGTCTCTTTTATGCTCTTTTTTTTTATCTGGAGTCTCACTATCCATGATCTATTTTTAAGTTAAGTCAACTCACATTTGTCATTTCCCATTTAAAGGATATTTCAGTCATTTGTTTCATTTTTCTTTGACCACAATGCAACATATATGACAGACAACTACACCACTACCTCAAATGTTTCTAAGTATTATTGGTGCATTTTCGACAGACCTCAGAATTCAGATTTTTCAAACTTCTTACTTGAAAAAATGTGTTGGAACGGCACGAGCTCCTGATGTTGTTCCATTTGTTCAACAAATTACCTGTTTTTTCTGAGAATTGTCATAGTATTCCTTTGATTTTCTGAAAATAATCCACATACCGGTACCAGTAAACAGCTGATTACTGTAAGTGACATTAGCTAACATTAAGTTTTCCAGACTCCTCTTCCTTGTCTGAATCGCATTGATGAAGGTAAGGACAGCTTTACAAATGAGCTATAATTATCACGGCACTTATTTAGCTGTGTAATTATGGTGAGTTTTATTTATTTATTTATTGTTAAGAATCTCACCCGTTACATGTTTGCAGTAATTATCCTGTACCTGAGTTGGTGCGGGCCTGTCTATGTGCTGGAACATTCCTCGATATTTGGAATTCCCTCAGCCGACCCCCTGATGTTGTTCCATCAATTTATTTGTTTAGCAAATTACCTGTTTTTCTGGGTATTGTCATAGTATTCTTGTGATTTTCTGAAAATAATCCACATACTGGTAAACATGATATTTCTTTCAGCAGCTGATTACTGTAATGGATGGATCACGGCTTACTGGCCGCCATAAAATGTGCTGAATAAGATGTTTAGTCAGGAAATACATCATTCTAAGGTATGATTTAAACTGTTTTCCATGGGTAGTGGTAATGGGTAGTATTTCCACCCCTGGAAATTTCATTCTCTGGGATCTGATTTGAATTACTCGTGTATAAGCTGACCCCCGATTTGCGTTGTGAAATTTGGTTAAAAAANGCGTAACCTTTATCGCTTGATATTGACTTTTTTTTTTTGTTTGAACCACTGGACTAGTCAGACAGTCCTCCCATGCCCTGTTTTGTTTTGTGCTGATTTCCATTTGCGTCTCTTTCCCAGATGTTGGCTGAAGGCTCTCTGCAGCTGAGAGTTCCTCTGGGGTTGAGGAGTTGAGGAGTGGAAGTGTTGAGATGAGAGCTAGTGGATGTTAGAAAGCAAAAGCACTCCAGGATGAAGTATGATGTCCCTGGAGACATTACAAACTGTGTGTGCGTGTGGTACTCACAGGATGACTGGGGCTGCTGTGCACATACAGTAAACTAGATTAATTTATTCACAACCTGAGGGCAGGTTAAAAAATGAAGACCCTGGCTAAAAGCAATTGTCTCAATTGATTCTCATCCAAATTTTAACGCTGTATTTTTGGTGAATTTCCCCCCAAGCACTCTCTACTCTGAATATGAGTTTTTGGCTCAAAAACAGCTTTTGAAGCAAAAAACTCACCATATTATTGCATGCTAAATCTTCTGCAATAAACCATTTTGAAATGTCAGGATGTGGATTATTAAAAATCCATCTATTCAAATCAAGTGAGTTGAATAGATGGATTCAAATTTACCTGTATAGCCCTATATCTAATAAAATGTCCTGAAAGGGCTTTGCAGGTCCACACCTGAACAATTCCCGATCAAGGAAGAACTTCCTGAAAGCCTTAAAAAAACATATTTTGAATGTTTGAGCCCAATAAATATAACCCACAAAAATATTAGTTACTGCCAAGCATTTTCCAAAACATACTACTGGAGTGGTACATTTTCGAATTATTTTTGCTTTTTTGTTCAGTTCATTCCAGTACGCTATAAAAAAAAATCTGCTTGTCTGATTGAAACATGCTTTAGATAAGTAATCCATCACAGTGAACAAAAAAGTTTTTAATTTAACCAATCCAACGCGGAGCTACGCCGAAGAAAATGTATGTCTCCACCAGGGAATATAGTTCCAGGAGAAAACTGCTTTTTCCAAGACATTAAAGGACCATACCATCCATTTTGCATGTTTGAGCCTAATATATTCAATTTTCATACATGTTACGTTACTGACAATCATTTCCCAAACCATACTACTGGAACGGTGAATTAAAAATGTTTTTCCTACTTTCCAGACTGCCAATGGTTTCAGTTCATTCTGGTATTAAAATCAACTTGTTGATATTCGAAATATTCTTGGGATAGGTAATCTATCATTGCAAACAAGATGTGTATTCAGGGTTTTTTTGTTTTAGAAGTTACATAATTTTAGTGTTTAAGCGCAACAAAAAGTATGGAGTCAATGTATGTCTCCACTGGGAAATATAGTCCCAAAAGAAGACCTGTGTTTATCAAAATATTTAATCGCCCGTGACTTCATAAGGCTGCATAACTATTAGCAGGCAAAACATCGATTTTTAAGACTATTTGATTTTGAAAGATTAAGAGATTTTGCAAAATATCAGGAAAGCTGAAATATGGTTTTATCCTTTGGGAAAGTATTGTCTTGTATAAAAACTGAATATATTAGGCTCAAACATGCAAAATGGATGGTAAGGTCCTTTAAAATGACTGTTCCTTATACAATTGTGCATAGGTGTTAGCAGGCAAAACACTGACATTTGGGGTTTGTGTGTCATCTGAACTCATTCACATTTCTGTCTGGCTGCTGCACAGTTGATTTACACTGTCCCACACACACTCATGGAATGCACGATATGCAGTCTATCTCAGCCTTGGAGAGCCACAGCCACAGTCATGAGGGACAGATTAGCAGAGCACATTTAGTGACTCTCTTCCTGTGAAAGTAGCTGATATCCACTCTAAAAGTCATCGGATTTGTCGCAAGTCGCTAAAGCGTTCTTAAAAGTTGTTAGATCTAGCGACAGATCTGCAAAGTTTGTAACACTGCCTGGAACACGAATCTAAACTGTGATCAGCATAGCTAATGAAGTGACCTCAGAATCTAGAATATGGTAAAAAAGAAAAAGAAAAAAGCCACTAAAAGAGAGAGAGTCAAGTAAAATGTCCACAAATGGGTGTACATCAGTCATCCTCAAAATCCGACCTCCAGTCCAAATCCAGACTGAACCACAACTGTCTCTGGACTCTGAGCAAATTATACTTTTCATATGTATTATCTGTATTATCNACCACAACTGTCTCTGGACTCTGAGCAAATTATACTTTTCATATGTATTATCTGTATTATCTGCGACATCGCTGCAACGCAACAAATCAAAATTCTCTGCTTTCTCTGCTGCAAAATGAAACAGAATGTCCAAATGAGAGTTGACAAGCCAGCTAGGTTCTTCTGCACCCGCACCCACCCCTCCACCCCTCGCTAATCACCTTAAATCGTCGGTAAAAATTAGGATCCCAATCCGACCTGGCTTGACTGACTTTAATAAACAGACCTTTGTCTTGTTGAAAACTTTCTTTGTGGACCTTTAACATTTGTATTTGAGTACCCCCGGCATACATTATTCTTCCCATTTTTCCCTGTCCACAGTTAGTTAGTAGAGAAATGGGGGAACATCCACAGATGTGCAGCTTGGAAGAGGTGCAGGGTGGCAGACTAAAAGTGGTTAAGATGCTCCAGGCCTGAAATTGGAGGGAATGCATAGCCAAATGCATAGCTGACTATACTGGCCTGTTCCCAAAACTGAAACCACTAAAGGTATGTTTCCTTTAGCTTTTGGCGTTGACACATCACCAGGCCTCCAGCCTGCAGTTAAAACCAAAGCTTAGGTTCTGCTAAGCAGACATATCTTCTGCTCATTCATTGTTTGAAAACCCAGGAGATGGCGAGTCGAGAAATGATCTATTTCAATTCATAATGAAAGCCAGCACACAATTCAGCTCAATTGCTTTTTCGCCCAGATCAGTGAAATTCAAGCCCGTCCATTCATTCCCCTTGAACAGGCAGCACATACCAAAACCCAAACCAAATTACAGCAAGAGCAGAGAAACTGAAAACAAGAGGCAGCGTTACAAAAGACAGGAAGAAGACACAATATCTGGGATTTATTTGTACATGCACTGTTGGCCAAAGAAAATGGACATCTCTGGCAGCTGCTTCCATTTTGGATTCTTTCAAGCCTACTGCATGACTTCGCTGACCTTCTCTGGTCACCGATGGCAGCAGACTGAAAATATCTGGTGAGAAATTATCACAGCGCATTGAAATAGGTCTGCGGTGGATACAGGGAATTGGAAGGGCTGGTTTTTGGTTCTCTTATTTACTTTCATACCTGTGAGGTGGACTATAAGCCGCTCAGACCACAGGGCCAATTTCTGCTGCAATTTCCTGGCTGGTCTAAAGCAGCTGCGCTCAGAAATTGAGCTGAGCAAAGTAATATAAAAGCAAATTGGTAGAAGCCTCAACTCTTGTACATTTAAACTCATATAGCCTAAATTCTCCATACAGCATGGGAAAATGAGAATATGGAATGCCACAGAATTCTCAGGAAATATGATTCTGTGTAGATGAAGATAATTTTTGAGGATATAAACATGCATCTGTGTCAAAGCCAAAATGCAGTCTTGTATTCCCCCATCATGAATGTGGAGAGTCTAGACTATTACACAGCAAAGAGATCATAACACTTACTTAGATTTGTTGTATCTGGCACCTGCATATTTGTTTTGCAAGACTCTGCTGGCTCGCCTCCTTGTCCTTATGGTCACGGTCTGTGGTAATATCATGCAAATGATATACAGAGCTGGTTTACTTGACCTGCCTGGACATGGCTGTTATTTCTCTGCTTTAATTCACTCTGACACATCTGCCAGTTGAAGCATTTTGTCATCAAAGCCAAAAGCAGCATTTTCTCAGTAATTTCCAAGTCAGGACCTGAGAACGGGGCTGGTCTCTGCGTTGCCTCTGGCCGGCCAAAAGGGCTTGTTAGCTGACGGCTAATCAGCCAGCTATTCCCTAAATAGAAATGAGCCATTAGCTAGTTCTGTGTCAGCAGTTCTGTAAGGTGGAAATGACTTCATTTCCAGTCTCTGAATCACAAGAAACAGTTTTCCAAAAACATTACAAAAAAATAAAAATAAAAATAAAAAATAAAAAAAATTCCTGCATTAAATTTTTAAAACGTAAGTAAGTGTAAACTATCAGCACTATAAATTACTCAAGCCTATGGAGCCCCTTAGGGGTCCTGTGAAAAAAAAAAAGAAAAAAAAAAAAAAAAAAAAAAAAAAAAAAAAANTTTTTTTTTTTTTTTTTTTTCCCCCACTTTCTGTAAATGCTTCTGAAACGTACTAAAAATAGGTCAAAGCTACAGCACATGCAACGGAGTTGTTTTGCTACTGTTTGAGTTAAGTCAACTCTCGTTAAAGAATTAACCATTATAAATGCACAAAAATACACTGTTGGAACTGACAAACACTAGAACACTGTCATAAGCAGTAGTGAGTTAGTGACTTTATTCACTGACTTGTTTTTTCACAGTCACAGACACGTTAGCTGCTTGCTAGCATTAGCATTTAGCTAACTGGAAATCATTCCTCAAACAGCAGCACAACAGCTCCGTTGTGCTGTAGCTTTGACCTTTCAGAAGAGAGAAAAAAAACAAGGACAAACAAACGAGTAAAAAAAAGAATTTTTTTTTAACCTCCAACTGATTTATTTATTTATTTATTTTTTACCTCCAACTCATTTTTTTTTTCTTCCATGTCCCCTTAGGGGCACTTTATTTATTTTTTCCACATGTGACCCCAAGGGGTTCCGTACAATCCTGATCAATGTATTTTTTTGAAAAAAGGATCTTAAATCTTACTTTTTTTTATTTTTATTTGGGATAAACCCCTTGAGATAATGAAGAAAAACCATAGAACAGGAGAGCTTCTTGAAAATAGTAATAGTACAAAAAAAGATGGTGCTCTTTGGTAAAGGGCATGAACAAATCTAAAAAACAGAGGAGAAACCAAGGGCACTCGTCAAAAAAAGGTTAAATTGGCAGGTTCTAAAAGTAGAACATAATTAAAAACTAATACTTCTATGCATTTCGGCATCCAGCCTTCTTCAGGAAGTTCTGTGCAAACTCCACACAGAAAGGCCCTGCCCCGGCCAGGAATCAAACCCAGGACCTTCTGTGAGGCAACAGCGCTAACCACTGAGCACTGTGCCACCCAATTAAACAATAAATACAATGCTTAAGCATTACTTAGATGTCTGAACAGTCACAGAGAAGCTTTGAAGCAGTAAAACCTTCACTGAATAATGATCAGTCAGGTAGAACCGTTTAATTATCACCTCTCTTTGTCTGTGTTGATCAGATTGAAATGATGCGCATGTTAAGGTGAGAAGTATTCCTGGAAGACGTTAAGTGCATGAAAAGTGTTCCTAATTTAGTTCTTATATCTCTTTAATTAGTACCTTGTAGAGTCTCAGTGAAATGAATTCTAGCATGTTTCTTTTATTTGCATATGCAACAACGTAAAATGCATGTGGGCTGTTTGTTGAGCTGAAAGAGAGAACGCTGAGCTGATCTTTATCAAGCAAAACACTGCTGAACTGACAATGAATTAATTATAACTGGCAAGCAAATAACTTTTGATATCTCTGTTGTGTCACTAAATAAGTGTAACGTAAATTGCGACTGAAAGGTTTCTTATGCTTTCATAGCAGCCGATTTCATTCTTATTAAAGGAGATATGCAGATTTCCACGTTCTTGTTTTCATTTAAGGTTTATTTTGAATCCTTTGCAAAACCTTTTAATGAGGAAAAAAAAACAAAAACATTGATCCACTTGCACACTCCCTTGCTGCAGCACTGTAGACTGAATAAAAACAAGCTATTTTAGATTAAACGCTCCTCCTGAAAACCCTGTTCTGTTCTGATTGGCTGGCTGCATCAGGCCTGAGATGGCAACATCCACAACAGCACCTGCAGACACAACATGGATGCTGGCTAAAATATGCTAGTATTTGTTGGGTGTGTCTAACCAGGTGTGGTGTCGGCAGGTAAATTCACGTGTTACATGTTGATATGAACATGTTACAGAAGTAAAGGACCAATCAAAAACCAAGCTTTCAGGGCATTTCAGGACCTGTGGGTTTGTCTTACTGGATGCATTTCAAACAGGCTCAACCCGAAGTTTTGCAAATTTGACAGCTTTAATACATACATCCTCTTGTATTATACAATAAAATGAAGGGAAATAATGAAAACCAGAATAAATCCCCTTTCAAGATTCTGTGTGCCATTTTTTTGTGTCTTCAACTGCCACATTTCCCATTTCCCTGCCGCATCCTGTCTCAAGGGGATGCAGCTACTTGACCGCCCGCCCCACCCCACCCTGCATTACTTCTGAAGTTCACAAAAGATAAAAGCAAAGAACAGTCCTTCAAGTCAGATCCAAAGTTCATTTAAATGTCAAACTGAAATACTGAAAGTGGAATAGATGAAAAGCTGTTCCTGTTTTCCTTTGCGTGCTAATCGAGCACTTCCTGCATATCTGACCCGCTGACACACAACGTGAAACGAGGAGGCTGACAGTCTTATGATGTGTCATGTGCTTTACTGTAATTTTTATTTGTTATTTGTTTGTACAGATATTAAAAAAGACAGTTAAGCAAAATAACAAAAAGATGAAAGTCGTACAAAATTATTACTAGTAAAAAAAAAAAAAAAAAAAANAAAAAAAAAAAAAAAAAAAGCATAAAAGCATAATGTGCAGGAGAAGCTAAAAAAACTTAAAAGTTTGTCTGGTGGCCTTCCCAAAATTAGAAGCACAACTCTATATGAACTTATTGCATCAGATAAGCATTAAATAGAATAATAATAGTAATGAAAGAAACAGAAGTACATCACAAAAAAGAAAAAACGAGACAATCTGAGTTAAAGCGCTAAGATGGGAAACAGCAAAAGAAGATGAGAATCATAACAAATGGCTAGGATTGGTTCAACAGAGAACATTTTAACTGCTTTTTAAACAAATTAAAATTCGCACAAGATCTAATGCAAATTGGTAATTCGTTCCAAAACATGAGACCTCTAAATCTAATAGAAAACTGACAGAACATTGACTTAAATTAGTGAAGGTGAAGATTGTTTGAAGACCTTGTGTCATATTTGAATGTTTTTCCTGTTAAAAATCAAATTTTAGATTCAGAAATTACCTAACAGCGTCTCACACACTCTTACATTTATTTTTCATCAACCTTGTGATGATGATGCACTTGTTCTTGTGACTAGACACTCTTCTTGTCTGGAGCACGCTGCTATTCATTCGCTGCAGACAGCAACAGCATAATAACATTCATTTCTGTCTCAGAATATTTGGTTTAAGTGTTATTATATATACATACATCTACTGTAACTAAGCAATTGAATAAACTGGTATAAATTAACTGGCTTAATGTCTTGCTTAAGGACACTTCAGAAGTCAGCTCTTGCAGGTATCTGGCCTGACACTGATGCTACACTACAGGCCAGAAGTTTGAGGCTGACCCCAGATTTAAAAAAAAAAAAAAAAAAAANAAAAAAAAAAAAAAAAAAATCTTCAATACACTCTTTGTTTTACAATTTATTGCACAGGAAATGACAAAAATATATAAAATAAATGTAGCTAATTAATTTTCAAGTAGAATTTGTCAACAAGAGCTCATTCTGTAGCCACTCTGGCTACAGAATGATTTTTAATGAAGGCATCAGTCTGTATTAGTGCACTGACACTCCTGTTGTGTTCCAACTCCCTNATTTTTAATGAAGGCATCAGTCTGTATTAGTGCACTGACACTCCTGTTGTGTTCCAACTCCCTGCTCATGTGTTTTAACATTCTATTTAAGCTGCTGTCTGCCTTCTCCCACATCATTTTGGATTAACTTGCTACACAGTAAAACATGGGGGNGGTTGGGTTTGGGGGAAAGAGATCTGGAGAGTTGGTCTAAGTTAAAGGTATTATGAAGAAAGAGATTTACATTCCATCCTTCAAAGACACACGATTCCATCCGGTTTATCAGAATTTCATTCTTCAACAGAACAATGATCCAAAACATTCATCAAGTGATGCCAAAATTACATCCATTCAAAAGAGAAGCAAAAGGTTTTATAATTCTGACTTGGTTTTTTACTTTGATGAAACCAAAGTCTGAGCCTGAAATGACTTCAAAGTGCTTTGATGTGACTAATTCTTCTTGAAAACTAATTACTTACATTTAATTTATGTGTTTTTGTCATTTCCTGTGCAATAAATTGTAAAACAAACAGTGTATTGATGATTTGTAAAAAGAAAATCTGGGAGTGGCCTCAAACTTCTGGCCTGTAGTGTAGATTTACATCTCAACATAAACAACTGACCCAAATCTGATGTTTTGCTCATGTGGCGTTATTGGTTATGTTTTGTGAATATATAAAAAGGAAAAAAAGCACATGGAATTGATATGCTCACAACTGTTTTGTTCATATTCATATGGGAAGCTAAACCCTTTTTTTTCTTTTAATCTTTTTTTTTTTTTTTTTTNTTTTTTTTTTTTTTTTTGATGAGCATAAAATCTGACATACATACATAAAACAACAGACTTCATGACAGGTAGCCGACTCGTAGCAGTGATTATGCCTCAAACTTCGACTTATGTGAATATTTTGAAGATTATGTGAAGATTATGTGAATTTTTGTGATGGAATATAAGAAATAACGTGATGTCAGGAAGTCCAATAGCCCAATTTATGCAAAGAGCATTGCAGTATGTCATGCATGAAAAATGAAATGTGCTCCTTCAAGCTGAGTCTTCCACCAGACTTAAGCTTACTTCTGCTCTCCATTCATACATTCTCTCCCAGCCTCCTGTCTGCTGCTGAATATAAATGGAAAAATTTGGACGTTGCAGTCACACTCACTACTACTGCTGCTGAAGTTACATTTTCATTCCAAGTGCTTCTTTCTGCTTTCACCCAGGAAATTATTTTATCCACAGTGCCTGGACATCTATCAGCTTCCTGGTGGATGCGAAGTGGTTGCCTGTAGAGCGGATGCAGGTTTTATTGTGAATATCAAGGTGTGGTGGCCAGAATTGACAATCGCCATGACGATCCTGCTCTACCTGCCTCAGTCCTTTTCAGCCCCCACTTTTCCTTCTCCACATACACATTTTATATCATTTATTAATATGGAACTCCTTAGGGGTCATGTGAAAAAAAATAAAGTGGGTAAAAAAACAAACAAAAAAGGGTAATAAAAAAAAAAAAAAAANTTTCTCCTCGTTTTTTTCACTTTGTTTTTTTTTTTGTTTTTTTCTTCTGAAACGTACTAAATAGATCAAAGCTACAGCACAGCAACAGAGCTGTTTTGCTGCTGTTTGAGGAAAGATTTTCATTAGGTAAATGCTAATGCTAACTAGCAGCTAACGTGTCTGTGACTGTACCCACTACAAGTTCCGATGAAAAAACAAGTCAGTGAATAAAGTCACTAACTCACTACTACTTTTGACAGTGTTAGTGTTTGTCAGTTCCAACAGTGTATTTTTGTGCATTTATAATGGTTAATTCTTTACAAGAGTTGACTTAATTCAAACAGTAGTAAAACAACTCATTGCATCGCTGTAGCTTGGACTTGTTTTTAGTACGTTTCAGAAGAGAGAGAGAGAAAAATGAAGTGAAGCAAAAAAAAAAACCCAAAAAACCAAAAATAAAAAAATGAGGAAAAAAGAACAAAGAGAAAGAAAAATATTTTTAAACCTCCAACTGATTTTTNTTTTTTTTTTTTTTTTTTAACCCACTTTATTTTTTTTCACACATGACCCCTAAGGGGCTCCATATATTAAACTACAAAGCAGTAAATACTTAAGGTATTGGGGTCAAACACACAGATACACACACACATTTGTGCTTTTTGTAGTCATTATAAGAGCTCGCAGCTGGATGTGCGTCACAGTAAACACATTCAAAACTGAGTCATGACTTCAACAATGCAGTTGTCTTGTGATAAGCAGGTCATTTGATGAATCAGGCCAATCACGGGTGATCCATAAACCAGGAGGGAGAAGTACATGCAGCACCCCACTCCACCCACTCCACTCCACCACCACCTCCTTCCCCTTCTTCCTCCCTCCCCACTAAACAAACAGTCTCACAGCTGACACGGAATAGCAGGAAGTGTGTCATAAAAGTTCTGGGAAAGTGGAAATGGTGAAAAAAGCGGTTTCAAATGGTAAAAAAAAAAAAAATTCTCATGTATGAGACTCGGAGTGGATGTTGGTTTTCATGCCAAGCTACGCAATGTCAAGTTCATTTAACAGGAAGACAGGAGGCAGAATTCCATACGGAGCAGTAAAGGATTGAACCTTCAGGCCGCCGCTCACACTGACACTCACAGGTTTTGTTCTTTCGCTCAGGTGTCCTGTGAAATCCGATCTTACCACATCTGGTGAACTAGGATATGGTGTGTGTGTGTGTGTGTGTGTGTGTGTGTGTTGGGAGATGAGTGGGTGTACATCTGTACAAAGATAATATGTTCAGTAAGATCAGATCAGTACAAAGGCTGAAATTTTCACATTTATGCAAGGTGCCAATAACTGAGAATTTGGGCTAATGTGCATCCATTTTTACAATTATTTGTTTAAATTTATTTAAATTATGAAAATTATAAAAACATTTAAAAATATTTAACATTAGTGCATGAACATCTGCATACACATCTAGGTCTGCAGTTGCAATTTAGAATTTCAGCTAATATTTATCTGTATTTAAGTAAAAAAAAATAATGTATTAATTTATTTGTTTAAAAATATTTACAACTATTTTAAATTATGCTTAAAAATGTTTCAAATAGAAAATCAATCAGCATGAAGAATTCGTGGGGCAATAAAACTTTGACACAAAGACGATTGGTGGTACAAAAACATTTAATAAGTATCAGAAGTATTTAATTATTAATTAATTAAGTATTTATTATGTATTATCAGAAGATCATCTGCCTGGAGCTCAGAGGAGGAGTGGATATGATGAACCAGTCAGCAATTTATCAACGAAAAAACTCATTCCCCTTTAGGACGTATCCAAGATGAGCAATGCCTTACATTGGAGCCTAAAAATAAAGTTCAATACTCTTTACCTGACTGCGTTCAGTGAGAAATGTTTGGCAAGGCAAAAAAAAAATCATAAATCAGGTAGCATTCCATGTGCCGCGATTGGACAAGACAACACTAGTGCGTGAACTTGTTTACTGCTGCAGAGAAAAGAGCCAAAGAAAATATGTTTACATGCCAATTACAACAGCGACCTGCCAGCTCAGGGCTTCCAGCTACTCCCAGCGGCCGTTTTTGATGCCATACTTTCAGTGTAATCATTAAATAGACATGGCCCTTCATTTTTACAATATGAGCAAAGCAATACTCCAACAAAAGCTAAACACAGAATCAAGCTGGAGATACCAAGACTGAAGTCATTTATTGCTTAATTATTGCTTTGAAGTTGACTGAATGCTCAGCAGAATGGAAATGCCAAGGAGTGCAAATGTGCCATCACACACACGCGCACACACATGCTTTTACTGCTAAGACGCCTTCAGACATACAAGTGCAAATTACAACACAAGTTTTACTGCAGTGTAACACAGTAAAACAGCTTGAAAGATCCTATTCAGTGGATGGTTTATACTTTGTCATTTGTTTAGTAGAATGAGGGAAGAATGAAGGGATGATGTCCCAGTCTCCCTGCAGAGGGCCTTCAGACGTCCCGTCAGAAGGAACGCTGTCATCTTTGTAACCTGAAACTGTTTGTTTGTGTTGCATCTTCACAGGAATGAAGGACAGCCGACTGTCTCCTGATGGCTCGTCGTCGTCTTGTAACCGGCCTGATTGACAAATGTGTTTTGAGACTAAATAAGAAAGTGGTGTAAGCGGGCCCCGTCGCACAGCTGGGTACCGCTGCCATTCCCAGCTTCATTGAGAAATATGAGTCTTTGATGATGGTAATTGTTTTTGGCATGTTTTGTTGCTAAGGATCCTTTCTTCCTGTTCCCTCATTGCCAAAGCATGTCTCTTTTCTTAATATGACACATAATCAGACAAAAGCACTTTCTGCAAGTACAAGCGCAGTCAAAGCTCAGCCAGCTGACACTATTAGAGTGGAATGTAATTACTTGAATGCATATTTTCATACAGTCTTGAATAAATACAATGCTTTAATTGAAGGCTTGTATTTTGTACACTTGCACACAGAGATTTGCTTTCTCATCAAAAACAGACGTCAAAGTGTGACTGTTCACATGTTATTCTGTCTGCTGTCAGAGGTGTGTGTGTGTGGCCCTCTGAAGTCAGTATGCATCAATATGATTGTCAAACAAGGATCAAGCATTTGCCCATGGCAAAAATCATGCATGTAGCTTCCAGTTTAAGTCTATAATCACACAGTAAAGGAAAAATATAAAACTGCTGGTGTTATTATTATGCTTGGTTTCACGCCATTTTGTAGATGCCACCCAGAAACAAAGGGCACGGGTGGTCATTTGAACTATTAAGGTTGATGTATACCTGATTTTAGGCTTTATTTATTTTAGGCAGTGTTGCTCACATACTCATTTACGTACAATCTGTAAATACTATGTCCACTAGAGGTTAGTGTAAGGGCCGATAATAATCATATAATAATAATCAATTGTCGGCACCAGAATGTTCTCACTTTGTTCATCACTGTGAAATATTTGTTCACCTGCTTCTTGCTGATCGTGCTTCTCCATCAAAAAAAATTCGGTTCTCAAGCCGATTCCATTCTGTATCCATGGAACCAAAGTGCCATCTAGTGATCAGTGAAAACAAGCAAGATGGTGGCCCACGTTGTTTGTAAGCTTTTATCATCTTATTAAAAGTATTTAATTCAATCCAACAGAGCTACACACACTTTGACTTCTCCATGTTGTTCACTTTTACAAAGGTGGAATACCACACACTAACTTATGATGTCATTATGATTCCCACTTTAGGTCATGCTATTTTCTAGTTCCAAACGGGAACAATTTTTTTTTTTTTTTCAAAACCNCTTTAGGTCATGCTATTTTCTAGTTCCAAACGGGAACAATTTTTTTTTTTTTTTCAAAACCAAAATCATAATTAATTTTTGGTTGAAATTCTCTAAAAGATTCCAAATTAGGCTGCTTTTGGAAGGAACCTGTTCTGCACTGATCCAGTTTAAAAGCATTCATGTTTTTGCAAGATTTAAAGCTGCTTCTTTGACATTTCTACCAAACCCCGTGTTAAATTGTACCAAGGATAAGATGGTCCTTCCCAGCAAACACGCAAATACAAAACATTGTATAGTATTTACCCACTATTTAAAAAGATCTGATGCAGCAATGGAAGTCTTTCTGTGAAGAGGAAGAGACATAAGAGACGGAATTCATTTTTCTCCTTCCTGCTTCTTTGTATATCTCTAGTGCCAAGATAACTAATTCAATGCATTCATGAGGATGATGTTAGAGGTAGCATCCAACAGAGTGCTGTTCTGCATCTTATCAAGAGTTAAGAAAAAAACACCACAATGTCAGTTTTATAAAAACGTGAGAACTTTTATGACAATATGGGAATTAATTACTCAGGGGAGTTGTCCTGTACTAATCTCACTTGACCAAAATGTCCTGAATACATTTTCTATGAACAGTTCGTTGATTTAAAACCAAACAATTCCTACAGATTCCTGTCTGAACTCTGACCTCCACAACAGGTGAGCTAACCCTAACCCTAAACCCTTAGGTCCAGAGTAGGAACTGTTCACATTCTCAATGCACCTCAACTATGTGAAGATTATAGAATTTTTTTTTGTTTTTTTTACCTTTATTTTACCAGGTAGATCTCATTGAGATAAAAATCTCTTTTTCAGGAGACCTCGCCGAGACGGCAGCATGAAAAAAACAATAGCAAACCACAATATAACATAACAGCCACAATAAATATCACACAATTACAAGTTTCAACAACAATACAGGCAGTCCCTGGGTTACAGACGAGTTCCGTGCCCACGGCTCTTCGGAAGTCTGAACAGTTACAGAAGGTGCATATCTGGCATATATATTTTTACCTTTCTATGAATAAGAAACATTAAAGAAACACTTCCAGATATCCTAAAACATCGTAAACTTAATGGAGAGAGAGAGAGAGAGAGAGAGCAAGAGAGAGAGAGAATGTGTGTNTATTAAACATGTATAACACTCTCGCTCCTTGATGTCTTGCATGTTGGAAGAGGCATTCTTCTGTTGTTTTGACGTGCGTCGTAAAGTAGCGCTATTATTACGAATCATTGTATGTAACTCAAATTTTTAATTTAATAGGCTTAATGGCAGTCCGTTCATAAGTACAAGTGGTTCGTAAGTCGGACGTTGTTCGTAAGTCGGGGACTGCCTGTACAGCAAAGGGTTTCTCCAAAAAAATACAGTTATTCTGAGTGTTCATCCTGACAGACGTAAAAACAAAGATGCTGACCGATGGTGCCAATTTCCTGTTTTTTTTAATATTGACTTAAATTCCCTAAAAGTCGTTAAGTCAGTTAGTTTCAAGTCCTGTAGATTGTTCCATGTGGAGGGCGCATCATATTTAAAAGCCCAATTCTGTCCTGACCTGAGGAAAGTCAGCTGTAGACTATCATGAGAGCGGCGGCCATATTGACTTTGGGTTTTGGCTGATATGTATTTAGGTAAGGAGGGACTAGACCAAGAAGGGATTTGTAGATGAAATTCAGCCAGTGGAAGCACCTGCATACATACAGCAACAGACATCCAGCTTTGACATATAATGTAGAGCGGTGCATAAGATATTTACAGCCGGTAATAAAGCAGAGCAGAGTGATATACAGAATCCAGAAATCTTAGATACTGGGCAGAGGCATTCTTATATAAAATGTTGCCATAGTCTAATACAGGCAGGAAAGTTGCTGACACAAGGTATTTCCTTCCCTGAAAGGAGAAGAAGGATCTGTTCCTGATAAAGAAGCTTAATTTTGCTTTCAGCTTAGTAAGGTTTTGAATGTGATGTTTGAAAGATAACGTTGATCGATGTAAATACCTAAGTATTTGATTTGAAATAAGATAGCAGCATCAAATGTAAGCAGAAGCAAGTACGACAGCCAAAACATCCACAGCAGAAGGAATGGAGGAAATCTGTTTTCCATCTTCTGCAAAGGTCTTGAAAACTTGCTGTTGTTTTGATGAGTTAAAGATAGTTCTCAGTTCGGCTCTAATGAACTCTGGAGTGGTTTATTTGTGGTCTGAACATGACTACACAGCAATCTATTGATCTATTGATTGATCTAGAGACAGAGATGGCTTGCTGTTCCTGGTTAACGTTAAGGAAACAATCCCTTTGATTAGAAGATCCAACAGATGCTGTAAAAAGGTGGTAACAGATAACGCTTAGCGAGCACGTCTTCAGATGCACATGTTGAAGGTTAGCATATGCGTTGAGTTTGTGCTCCATTCTCCTGTTCGGCTGCAGCACATCTTCTTTGAATGATGTGTAGTAAAATACACCAACATGTGGTTTTCCACACGTCTTAAAGTCAAATTCAGTTTCTGCTGCTGTAGTTTTCTTGGATTATGGCCCAAATGATGACTGTGACTTGGAAAGTATCCCAATTCCATCTATGATTCATGTGAATTCGTTATCTTGGCATAGTGAACTTTTTCCTGTTTTGGTTTTTATCCTCCTGCCCTCAGGCATTACTGACCAATGAGTACAGCAAATGTTCTCAAGTGACTGTTTTGGCTTTGATTGGATGTTTTCCTGTGTGAAACTAAACCAAACTGAGCAGTAAATGCAACATTGGAACAATTTAGTCCCTAATTTGGACCAAAGCAAACAGACTACAGGTGTGAAAACGTCCTAACAAATACCCCCCAAGCCCCCAGACTGCCCCTGCTCCTTCATACTTGCCCTTCTCCATCATATCAGCTTTTCCTCTCCTGTCAGCCAGAGAATCATGATGGAGCAGCAGACTGAGAGGAGGAGACAGGTTAGTAATATGTGTTCCCTTTGGCCTCACATCTGCCTCTTAATGGCACTTCACAGCAGTAATGGTGCTGGGGTTAATGTTAATGTGGAACCGACTGTGTGTGTGCACGTGTGTGTGAGTGTGTGTGTGTGTGTGAGGTTGGTCCGTCCTTCATCCCTGGAGCTGTAGCTCTTTATCAGCCTCTCTCCCTCTCTCTGAAAAGGTTTATGGATGGCAGCCGACAGCCCTGCTGTATGCCACGAGACCGACTCAAGCCGTGGCATCACCTCTCTCTCTCTCTCTCTCTCTCTCTCTCTCTCTCTCTCTCTCANCACACACACACACACACACACACACACACACACACACACACACACACACACACACAAACACTGTGATTTACAAGCATGATAACCTGTGAGCCACAGCTTTAAGAGACGAGGTCTGAGCTGCTATTGATCCAGCATTTGATGGTTTTGGGTTTACAGGCTGCTCCAGTTGAAGTAAAGTTCCTGACATCTCACCTTCTGAGCAGAGGCTGATGTGTGAGTAATATAACGAGTCTGGATAGTTGGTCTTACATCATACATCAGCGACTTCATCTCATAGATAAGAAATCTGTTTGCGCTCGGCATGTTCCTTGCTATTATATCTGGGTGTTCTTGATAACAATCTTTGAACCCCACGCAGATGCCATCTCAAAAAAAAAGTACAACAGCGTCTTTTCTTTTTGAGAAAAATGAACTCCTTTAATGTTTGTACTACAATGATGACACTTTTTTATAGACGTTTTATTGAATCCATTTTAACCTTCTGTGTCGTAGCCTGGTATGGAAAACTTAACCTGTCCAATAAAAACACACTTGGAAGCCTTGTTAAAGTGGCAAGCAAGATTTGTGGAGTGAGTCACATTTCTAATAAGCAGGTTCTTAGGATGGCTAATTCCATTTTGGATTGTTCTGATCACCCCTGCAGAAGGAGTTTGAGCTCCTGCCTTCTGGCCACCGTTTTAGGCTGCCCGCTAGGAGGACTAAGAGACATAAGATCTCCTTTGTTTCTGTGGCTATCGATAGGCTTAACAGGAATCAGCCCTTTTACATTTATATGAGTTTTCATGACATTTATGTTAATTTGTTGTCTCTATTTTTGATTTGTTGGCTCTGCTTTTTAATGCTTTTTTGTCTTTTTGTTTTTTGTTGTTATGACTGTNTGATTTGTTGGCTCTGCTTTTTAATGCTTTTTTGTCTTTTTGTTTTTTGTTGTTATGACTGTCTGGCTGCAGATGTTTGTATTTTTGATGTGGTGGCCCTGGCTGCAAACCAAATTTCCCCTAGTGGGACAATACAAACATCAACTGTGTTCTCAGAAATTTTAAAGAAAGCATATTGATTTTTAGCTCCAACACAAAAGCAACTGTTGCTTCCTTAATGGTGGTTTCCCAGATAATCAGGTGTTTTTTTGTTGGTTTTTTTTTGTTTTGTTTTTTTTTTTACAAATTACTTGGCTGAGTTTGAGCAAAACGCAGTCAAACTCATTTCTTATTAAAACTTTATGAGTAATAAATACCTGAACTGTTCATCTACTGCTATTTTACCCCATCCGCCTTGGAACCGGATCCAAAGGCCATCTGGCTCGTTCTTTATTCTCCCAAATTGATCTACCACTCAGCTAAGCCTCCCCACACACAATATATATGACTTCACCCTCCCATTCTACAGTTAACCCACAGCAAATCAGCCATTTACGTTTGGGAGCTCCGCCAAAGCTATATCTTAGAACAAAAAGAGAGGGAGCAAGGTGAAAATTTGGTGTATGACTAAAAGCTTTGGCTCACACCCAGCTGAATAGTCAGAATTAAGGTAGCTAACTGCTCTGGATGTGTGAGTTTAGATGGTATTGTGTGTGTGTGTGTGTGTGTGTGTGTGTGTGTGTGTGTGTGTCTGTGTGTGTTTCCCAGCTACCTGGTGTCTAGTTTCAGTATTCACACTGATGGGAGGAAATGCTGATTTAATTTCAGCCTCCTCTGAGTGCTTCACAAACCTCCTTTGGATCCTTGATTTACTACCCAGGGTACTTTGAGATAATACCATGTGACCGGGGCACATTAGCGAAAGAGCATGTAAAGTAACATTCAGGATCATATTCTACTGTAGGAAATACAAGTGATTCATAAACAGGAGTGAAGGAGATGTTTAAGGTTTCAAACTGATGGGCCCTGGAGTTAAAGTCTGCACACCAGTTTATTTCTGCCAATACTAAAAGCAAGAAAAAACAAAACTCAAAAATGGTAGAAAAAACATTTTTTCCATCATCTTTCAAAAGAAAAAAAAAAAAAAAANAAAAAAAAAAAAAACAAGAAACAAAACTGATGCTAATTTCTAGAAATTTTTTAATTAAGAAAATAAGACTTTCAGGACTCAGTAAGACCTGATTAGATATCATCCTTTTGTCTAATTCCCGAATCAATCAGTTTTCTCAATCAGTGTTTGAGAAAATCAGTGTTTGGGTTTTAAAGGACCATACCTTCCATTTTGCATGTTTGAGCCTAATATATTCAATTTTCATACACATAAGGTTACTGACAATCATTTCCCAAAGGATAAAACCGTATTTCAGCTTTCCTGATATTTTGTGAAATCTCTTAATCTTTCAAAATCAAATATTCAAGCAATACAGCCACCTTAAAAATCAATGTTTCACCTGCTAATAGTTACGCAGCCTTATGAAGTCACGGTCCTTTAAATTTTTCCATAAACGCAGGTCTTCTTTTGGGACTATATTCCCTGGTGGAGGCATACATTCACTCCACACTTTTTATTGCGCTTAAACACTAAAATTACGTAACTTCCAAAAAAAAACAAAACAAAAAAAAACCAAAACCTGAATTATTGTCTTGTTGGTGATGATGGATTATCTATCCCAAGAACGTTTCAAGTATCAGCAAGTTGATTTTAATAGCATACCAGAATGAACTGAAACCAATGGCGGTCTGGAAGGTAGGAAACTTTTTTTAATTTATTGTCAGTAGTATGCTTTGGGAAATGATTGTAAGTAATATTACATGTATGAAAATTCAATATATTAGGCTCAAACATGCAAAATGAACGATATGGTCCTTTAATGTGTTTGCAGTAAACTCTAGCTTAAAAAATACAAGCAATACCTTCAAGCCAATAACAAAGTGTATCATATGCTTCTAAAGCAAAAAGATGTTTCATGCCAAAAGAAAGTACATTTTGGCTGATTATTTCTAGAGAGGATTTTCCATTAGGCTTGCAAATGCATTTGATAACAGTCTCTGGGTGCTCATTGGTCTAATGTAGATGAGATAGAGAGACAGACAGGCTGGCAGGGAAGGAGACCATTGTCCTATTCTTGACCACATGGGCTCATCCCCTTTTTGACCATGGAACTCCTAGATGAGCACTTGGTATTTTATGGCCTATAACCATCCTGGGCTATAACTGAAGATGTCATTATACATTCCATGGCAGAGCGGCTCTTCTCGTCTGTTCTGTCCCATTGAGCTGCAAGGTGCTTTTCAGAGGAGACATGCCAAAGACAGGCCCTGCAGAAAATGAGATGCTAAGGTCATTAACTTTTATCCTTCAACTAGGTTATAGATTTAAGGATCTCCTCTAAAGCAGGGCCTACGAAGTTGACAAAGATGCATGGCAGGAGGCAAAGCTAACAGCAAAGAGTGAATTCTGATCGTTGATAAGTTGTGCTTTTTTTTTTTGTAGTTTTTGTGTTGGTTGGAGAGTATTTCTGTTATCAGTGCCAGAGAAGCATCACTGTGCCAGCACAGACTTTCCAGCAGAAAGAAAAGAACAGAAAGTTCTTGAGTTCAAAAAGGCACTTTTTTACAGGAAGTTGTCTGTAAAACTGCTTCCTGGTTGTGATGCTGTGGAGTTGAGCATCTCTAGAAGTTGAGTATTGCAATGATCATAAGTTGCAAACACCAATTAAAATATCTACAGAATCAGAATCGGTTAGAAAAAAAGAGAGAAAATACAACCTTTGCTGTACATAAATGCAACATGCATGTTAGCTTTGATTTTAATATTGTATTGCACACTGCAGCTGAGAACCAAACATTAAATTATGAGGAATGTAGCACACACACGTCTAATTGTCAGGGTTGCACTTTGAGTTACCTGAATGTTTCAGCAGGAACCCTTTTGCTTGCATGCACAATGTGAAAACAAGTGGATAAGCCCACTCACTCCAGCACAGGAGCCCACTGAAGACAGCAGGAAAATAAAAAATAAAAGCACAACAGAACCAAAAGCACACCATCTGCCAATCAATGTCAGTCAACTCCTGGGACATCGCGCACAAAGTGTGTGTGTGTGGAGGAATAAAAGGCTTTGCACCACGTCATCCGCCTCGAGGGTGGAGAGAGGCGGAGACTGACACAGCAGGCTTTACCCTTGGGTTTTCACTTCATCTACAGAACCTTGTGGAATGTTTTGATTTCCACAGGCAATGGTGCCAGAGAAGACGGTGTGTGAATCAGACCAGCAGTCCTGCTATGTGTGTGTGTTTGTCTCCCGCCACCAACTGTCACTCCTCCACTTCCCCCCACTTCCTCTTCCATTAGTGTTATTACTATATCAGAATGACAATTATTATTATTATATTTGATGTGCATAAGTGGCCAAGTAGTGGATGACACCTGTAGGCAGTTTTTTTTTTTTTTTTTTTTTGTAAAACAAAAAGAAGGCTAATTCCCCAGGTGAACAAAACTAAGGAAAAATACAAATAACAAAAATCCCCAAAAATAATTTCAGGAAAATTATTTAACTAATAAAATAAAAAGAAGCAATGCCAGGCCCATGGCTGTTGGGCTCCAGCGCTTGCTGCCTCTAGCTAATATGTTCCTAATGTGATTTAAAAAAAAAAATAAAAAATTCCCCTCTGTACTCTACACTCAGTTAGTACAGTCCAGGTTTCCCCTCTGCTAAGTGCTTTGGATTCTCCCACTTCTGGTTTGACCACTGGTCCTTCTAGCTGATGGTAAATGTACATGAGAGAAAAATTAGAAGGGTAAATGCACAATGAAGTTATATATATATATATATATATATATATAAATGCTATATAAATGGAATGTATTATTATTATTATTATTATCCATCCATCCATTATCCTCCGCTTCTCTGGGTCCGGGTCATGGTGGCAGCAGATTATTATTATTATTATTATTATTATTATTATTATTATTATTATTTATTATTATTAAATGTTTAAATAAATGAAACAGAATTTAAAATTGATGTTTATCTGTTGTATTTTTTTTAACATATACATAAAATCACACAGCAAGAGCCAATGAAATTGAATTAAAGGTACAAGGTGTGTGTGTGTGTGTGAATCTCTCTCTCTCTCTCTCTCTCTCTCTCTCTCTCTCTCTCTCTGTGTGTGTGTGTGTGTGTGTGTGTGTGTGAGAGAGAGAGAGAGAGAGAGAGAGAGAGAGAGACCAGTCTGCAACTTACAGTTCCAGAAGCATCGGATAGCCCCGTGACATTCAGATTTAAAAAAACAAAAAAAAAAGGCAGCCCAACGCAGTGGATCTTAAGAGGCAAACATATCTCAAATCCAGCCTAGAGTAAAACAAATATCACGGGCAGATTCCCTCTGTCACATAACTGTGGAATAACATGAGGAAGGCCAGATTTTAGGGCAGTTTGTGATTTTCCCAGCTCCTCCCTAAGCTGAGGATTTACACTCTGTATCATGCTATAAAGATTTTTGCTGATAAGAGGATAAGTAGGAGTTTGCTGCATGATCTGAGATAGTGTTACGNGGGGGGGGGGGGGGGGGTTCATACGATCAGTAGAGGGGCTTGATCTCAACATGTTTTCATAGCCATAACTTGTTAGATCTGGTATCTTTTTACATTGTCTTTTGAACTCGATGATTCTAACTTCACTTCAAGACGACGCCCACGCAGAACTCCACAGGGGCAAAGAAGAGAGAGGGAGGAGAGTNCTTCACTTCAAGACGACGCCCACGCAGAACTCCACAGGGGCAAAGAAGAGAGAGGGAGGAGAGTGGGAATAAGTACAAAAGCAACAGAGAGAGAATGACATTGTAGGAAGAATCATAGAGAGAGTGGGTTATAGAAATTAAGTGGCCGAGTGTGAATGTAGGTGTGTGTTTATGTATGAGCGTGCCTCACCTAGAGAGAGAGAGATGACAGGGCACGAGGAACGCCAAGGAGCAGAACAGCGAATTATGACAGTTCAGGGATGAGCCCAAAGCTGTCAGCAAAAATGGAAATAAAAAGGCCCGCGAACAGCCGTGCCGCAAGTCAAAGTGACAGCCGTGTAAATAATATTGATGGAATATGCTGCAATTTACAAATAATTTACCCAGCCCTCCCCTCTGTCAGCAAAAATGACTATTTGTCCTTTGAAGGTTAAATCGGTATATTTAGGCTTCCACTTCGTTTCCACGGTGGGCCGAGGAAGAAAAGGCCTGTGTTAGCGACAGTACGGGCACTGTGAGCAGAGCCTAAGCAGAACCATGCGCTTCCTGCTCCGCCGGTTAGCCTCGGCTCTGAAAATCATTACAGCACCATCTGTCTGTCATGACCTTGGTATATATAGACACTTCACATTTATGACGTCTAAACGGAAAACAGATGCGAGGAGCCTTTAAAGAGAACTCCAATCCGCTGCTCGGGGCTAATGGCTCCAAAGTGTGAACGCTGCCTTTGAGGGGCTGAAAAGTTTGCCAATGAAATGAAAATACCATATAGAACTGACACAATCCTCATTATGAAGCACTTAGCAAAAAAATCCCAGATTTTTGAGTGTTTCAATGTATGTGTATATAATATGACAAATTGGCTTCAGATGAAACCATCCGTTTCCTTCAGCGAACTAGACCCATCCATTAATCTGTCTACTCCTCACAAAGCTCACTTGTTGCCAGAGGTGGTAGAGTAGCCAGAAACTGTACTCAAGTAAAAGTATTGTTACTTTATGATAATAATAACTCAAGTACAAGTAAGAGTAGTCACCAAAATAATTACTTAAGTGAGAATAAGTATCTATTAAAAAAATTACTTGAGTAGTGAGTAACTTTGTCCAAGCTTATTTTTTCAAATAACAATCTATAAAGTGCTCATCTGAGGGGAAAAAAAATACAAAGTAGCCATATGTAGCTTCTAATACGATCCAAATCATATCATATAAAGAAACAGTAGACAGTAATAAATCAAATATTTACCACATAATAAATTATGATAATTCCGGCCTGGCCCCAAGACAGTTAGCTAGGTTAGCTTCATGAATTTACTCAGAATACAACAGGAAAACT
>VXCM01000403.1:0-96189 GCA_014773175.1 Lucifuga dentata
AAAAAAAAAAAACATACATGAGCCCCAGAGTACTTTACTTCAGCACAGTCTAAAGCCTCTGGATACTTTATTTATAGGTGATGTACCTTAAAACCAGACATGTCTACATATTCTGAAGAAAATGTAACGTGTGCTCCTACATGATTAAATACTTCTCAGCCCAAGAAACGGGGAAAAAAAGAATTTATTTCTGAGGTTATTGTCGGAATGTTGCTGTCGTGTGTAAAGAAGGATATATGAAGACAGGAAATGAGGACAAGAAAAAAATAAGTAAAGAATAATAATGTTTTCTACATGCAAATTTATAAGATACAATGTGTGAGATTAATTGAAATTTTGAGCAAGGATATTTAAAATACATTCACACAGCTTCTGATGTGGATATAAGATGTTTTTGGTAAAAATGTGAACTTTGAATATTGACATTTGATGCATGTTTATACAAAAAAAGTAGCTTCATTCAGCTGATTTGGATTTGAGATGTTTTGATCTGATATGAGGCATTTAAAGGTACAATCCTTATTTTTTTTTACCTTAACAGTTTGACCTACACTCAGAAAAATAAATCAAGTTTCTCATAAATAAAAAATTACATTTTGAATGTTTGTCAACTGATCGGAACTAAAAAAATAAAGGCTTTTTTTAACAGCTGTTTATAAAACAATACTGATGTAAACAAACCTTCAACCCATTAAAAATATTAATAACTTTATTTGAACGGTTGTCTTGTTTTAGCCCATTTACCAACATTTCTTTCAATCAATTTCAGATTGTTAACAGGTTTCAAACCTCTGTTTTTTCAGTGGAGGGATAATCTTTTTGTTTACATCTGTAATTATTCCTTAAATGAATGTTCTTACAAAAAAGTCGCTTCATTTCCCTGATTTGGATTTGAGATGCGTTTTGATCTGATATGTGAGATGTATTAATACAATATGGGAATAAATATTAAATGCAAGTAACTCTCAGCCACTTTCATTTTTTTTAAAGTTAGCGCTTAGATGTAAAAAGGTTGGAGACTCCTGGATTAGACACACGGAATCCAGAGGGGAAAAAAAAAATGTTTCAATACATTTTGAAGCTTTGTGATCTTGTGATGACGTGTCATTACTTTTGACTAAATGGTTGACAGAAATACAGTAAGTGTCAGTTTAGTCGGTACTGAAAACAAGGAAACTCCGAGAGAGCGTGTACCTCCACCAAGGCCAACAACATCCCACCATGCTAAATTTCACTGAATCAGCCCATTAGCATTGTTTTTTAAAGGCTAAAAATGTATTCTGGATCCCAGGATAGAATATGATCCAGATCTCCAAATTTAACCACTTCTTCCTCTCAACATCGTCTATCCGTCCCCCAAATTTCAACCAAATCTCTCCAGAACTTTTTAAGGTATCCTTCTAACACAAACAAACGCCGGTGATCACATGACCTTAGCAGAGGTAATACTTGTTATTTGCAATTTTAAGCAGATAACATCACTTCTGTTACTCACCAAATCCTGTTGTTATTTACAAGCAAAGTTTTGAGTCTTCTGAGCAGCGGGAAGCCGTCAAGTTTCCTCACTTCATTATCTGACAAGTCGATGGTATCAAACTGGTCCAGCGTGGCTCCCAGATTCTCCAACACCGGAATTTTATAACCTGTAAGATGGAAACATGAATGCTTAATCCAAGGCTGATTTATGTTTAAAGGAGCATACCAGTAGTTTTGCATATTTGAGCCCAATAAATACAACTCACATACATAATAAGTTACTGCCAACCATTTACCAAAACATAATACTGAAGTGATAAATTATCTTCCAGACTGTCACTGGTTTCAGTTCATTTCAGTACGTGATAACGATCAACTTGCTTGATAAATAACTCCATTAAAAATGCTAACATTACATAACTGCAACAAAAAATAACAACAGTGTGTGGTTTGCTGTGACAGATCACCGATGTCAAACATACCAGTATTTCAAGTCTCTACAAGTTGTTTTTTATAGTGTATTGGAATGAACTAAAACCAATGACAGCCTGGAAGGTAGAAAAAACAATTCTAAAATGTGCTATTATAGTAATATGTTATGGGGAAATGGGTGGCATTAATGTGATGTGTACGTGGGTAGGTAAACATGCAAAACCACTCGTTGTCCCTTTAATTAGCTGTGAATGCAGAAGGTCAGTATGTTATGCCAGTACTATAGCACGTGTGGTCCATTTCTGATGTACCTGACCAGGAGTGATTAGAGCAGGGAGAGATGGAAAATAAGGAGCTGCTGTACTGGAGGACCAGGAATGAAAACCACCGAGGCACTTTTGTTCTTTACTAGGCGAGAAAACGTCGAACTTCAATCAAAAGTTTAGCAGCTATTGCCTTAAAAATAACCTCTATCCTCTGGTCAAATACGTATATAATTTATAGAATATACAGAACACAACAAGCAACCCTTTTTAATAATATTTATATGATTGAAATACCACAATAGCGCTATTCTTCCAGCAGGAGGCGCTGTGCTGCGCGGCACGGAACATTATTAGGCAAACATAGACCCAGTTATGCACTGTTTCTATAACTAACTTACGAGCAGAAATCAGAGCTAAATAAAAACAATAAAGTAGTTGGTTTGTGTAAAGTTTAGCAGAAGCACATGAATAATCTGCGGCGGTTTGAAGCCGCTCAGCGTGAGGCCTGCGCGGCTACCGTAAGCTAGCTAGCTGCTAGCCGGAATAAAGAAATGACTGACCTCGTAAATCCAGCTCTCTGTCTCTCACTGGGTTGGTGTACTGAGCAGCTTGCTCAATTAACTCCGCTGACAATTTCACCATTTCGACGCCAACACTAAATACTACCGAGTTTCTTAATTTTACAAACTAACGTTGAACAACCTGTGATGTCTCACACGCTGCCGCCCGGAAGGAAGTTGCAGGCTGTCTTCTTCTTCGCTTCATTTTTGGGGGATCGCAAACAGCGTAAAGGTGCATACCGCCACCTATTGTAAGCATCATCCGGAATCTTACATTTATATTCTCCTGCCTAATCCGGTATTAAAAATAAACCGATATCAGGCTCTCCTGACCTCAATCACCCATTTTTCCTTTGTCCCCAATAACCTCCCAGACCCCAGTTCCTCTATTATTTAAGTTTTCTCTTTCTCTGTCATATAGTGTACAATTTGATAAAACATGGTCAGCACTTTCTTTCTCATTACAATATGCACATTTATCACTATGTCTTTTCCTTACTAAAAGCAATGTGCTGTTCAACCCTGTATGGTCCAATCGAAGTCTTGATATCATTACTTCCTTTCTGTTTCTCTCTTCAAAGTTTTTAAATTGTGACTGATTTTTGTATAATATCTCCTTCCATTTTTATCTTTATCCCATTTATTCTGCCACATCTCTAGTCAAGTTTAATTGTAGCCTAATATCACATACAATGGTTCAAAGTGCTTTACAGGCCCACACATTAACAGTTCATGATCCAGCCCAAACTAAGAAAACAAGTAGAAACTCTATTAAAAAAAAAAAAAAAAANAAAAAAAAAAAAAAAACAAAAACTTATTACATAAGGAAAATATGGAAGAAACTTCAAGAAAGGCAATTCAAAGAGAGTCTCTTATGGCAAGCCGTTTTAACATTTATTAAAGCGACAGGATACACATTTAAGATATCCATAATTCAATTTTGACTAGTCAAAATTCGAATTTAAGTTAACCATAATTACATTTTGACTAGTTGAAATTCGAATTTAAGATGTCCGTAATTACATTCTGCCTATTAAGAATTCCCTATTGACTTATATGGAGAATCTATTTGACATATCCACAATTCAGTTTTGGCTATCCGAAATGTGAATTCCAGATATCCTCAATTAAATTACGACTAGTCAAAATTCTAATTCAAGATATCTTCAATGTAGTTGTGACTAGTCATAATTCCAATTAAAAATATCTTTAATTCCTCATGATTTAAGATATCTTCAATGTCTTTTTGGATATCCAAAATTAAGATATTACTAGTCAAAATGTAATTGTAGATATCTGAAACCAGAATTAGGACGAAATAAAATTGCAGATATCTTGAATGTGAACTAGTACTAGTCACAACATGGCGCCCACCTACCTGGAGGCGCCCTAGGCAACCGCCTGGGTTGCCTATGACAAAAAACGGCCCTGCCCCCACTAAATCTTTTCTGTAGTCTGTCAGCCCTCATAACGACCACACCAGAGTTATTATTATTCATTGCCCCAAGCAGATTTAGTTCAGCTTTTGTGGGAGAAGTCCAGTCATCAAACTGGACTTCATTTCTTCTCCGGTTCATCCCGTGTTGCCTGCATGCTTCGTATTCCTGAGCGATCCCTCCCTCCAGCACCACTCCTGCTAGACAAACAGCAGCACCCAGCATCGCCCTCAACTATCACACGCACTGATAACACTGATACACCTGCAGATCAGCCTTATCTCGCTCACATGCCCACAGCAAGCATGCCTGTGGCTTCTCTGACTAATCATGTTGAGTTCAAACTATCAGCGTTGGCGGGTTAGATTACAACAAGTGTTCTTTTTATATATATTTCAGTTCCAGAAGATGTTGTCTGTCCTCTAGTTGTATTTCTGTGTGTGTTGACCATTATTATACATGAAGCAGAATCAGTCCTTCGATGTGTTGCATTTTCATCACACACTTCAAAATGAAATCTGTCAATCTGTGCAACTGTGCATCAACAGCTATTTATGTTGCTGGAAAGATAACATACGGAGTTTTTTTCACCCATACATTCATCAGCATGTTATTTAAACTTCTTATATGTAACTGACTTGAAAAAAAAAAACACAAATGAACAACAGAATGGGAAAATTAACTACAATACCTTAATACTACAATAACTTAAAAAAAAAAAAAAAAAAAAAAACACAGTTATGCCTAAATACAGTGATTCATTGGTCCTGCAGCATATTTTGAGTAAAACTGGTATGGACATGTTATTACCAACATCTAGGTGGGCCGTTCTATGGATTTCCAATACTCCATCTTTTTTTTTTTTTTTTTTTTTTNTTTTTTTTTTTTTTTTTTTACTTATTCAGGACAGAAGTCCCCCTCCTCAGCCACATTCTCCAGCTTCTCCTGGGGGTTTCAGCTCAGATTCAGGGTCTATCAGCTGAACATTTGATTTTGAAAGGGATTTAGCAAAATAATTGTAAAATCAAAGTATGGTTTTATATTTTAGAAATTGGTTGCTAGTAATGTAACATGTATGTGGATAGTATTTATTGGGCTTAAACATGTAAAATCACCAATATGGTCTTTGCAGATCCTGCAGCATATTAGACACGTTGGAGCCTTTAGCTGCAACATTTCATTAACATGCTTTTCAAACCTGATATTCATCTTCCTCAGCTGCACCCTACTAATTTCTAACATACTCTAAATCCTCCACACTGACCATTTAATCAGCTTTTTCACTGGATATAACACACACACACACACACACACACACACACACACACACACACACACACAAACATGAGCAGCTTTCAAATGCCTTTTTTTTCCACATACAGTAAACACAGGGACTTCTTTTCTTACGGTTTCTAAACTGTCACTTCTAAATTCTTAGAAACCATGATGTTTTAGCGTGTTTTACAGTAAAATGACTAATCTCAACATCCCTAATAGTCATGTGCATGGAATGTGTATTATTCCATATCACAGTCAAAATAAAAGTGGTGTTGTACTAAATGATATCAAAGAAATAGAGGAAAAGATCTGATGCTGTTCTGATCTGTGTGACCTTTAATGACTGATCTCACCCTGAAAATGACAATTATGTATTCATTTGTACTGTATGTTACCTAGATACATGTGATCAGTTGATGATGAAAGATAAGCTTGGAAGATATAAGACGGGAGTTTCTTAAAAAGTACACATGATTTAGAAACTCTATCTTTACTTTCATCTTATCACCTGTTTGCTGTGTTACTAAGCTTTGATAAAAACTTACATTCATATTTCTCCAAAATAATCCAGGTCAAACCACAGGAGCTGAGCCCAAAGCACCAAAGTCTCAGCCTGGTTATCACTGTTGGTTGAAGGAGGTGATGGTTGTCACCCTGAACGCACTTTGAGCCAATATTTTCACATTTGAGGATGACTCAGAAAATCTCAATATTGTGCAACTTTTTTGCATTATATCTAGTTTGTTGAAAATACAAAATACAAGTCACAGTAACCACTGAGATCACGAGGTCATGCTGTCTACGTAAAAGATCTGTAAGTTCGCTGCAAAGTCCTACGACACACAAGAACATTTGATTTCTTTTTTTTATTTTTAATCCACCTGTATACTGTCACTCCTTGTTACTTATCACACTGTGACCTGAGGGCAGTGGCTATTAAACTTTAGACAGAATTTAAAGGACCATACCAGCAACTTGTTTCAGCTCAATAAATACAACCTGTATACATATCACATAACTAACGATCATCTTCTAAAGCATACTAGAGCGGTAAATATTAGATTTGTTTTTCCTACATTCCAGACTGCCATTGATTTCAGTTTATTCCAGTAGCTATAAAAATCAACTTAAAACATGGTTGAAAACGAATCCATCACTGCAAATCACATGGCATTATTATTTCTTGTTCAAGTTACTTTATTTAACCAATCAAAAATGGAGCTACAGAGAAGGAAAATTTATTTCTCCACCAGGAAATATAGTCCCAGGAGAACACAGCTTTTACAGAGAAATTAAACTAACTGTGCCTTCTACAACTGTGCAAAAGTGTTAGAAGGTGAAACATTGTATTTGTATCAACTGAATATTTTATTTTGAAATATTAGGGGATTTGAAAAAATAGCAGGAAAACTAAAATATGATTTTATGTTTTGGAAAATGGTTGTGGGCAACGTAAACTGTGTATGGGTTGTATGTATTGAGCTTAAAAATGTAAACTCACCAGTATGCTCCTTTAACAGAGGAGGTACAGAAAGCTGCAACAACAGCATCCAGACATTATACTAGAATCACCTTCTTCCTCATCTCTCCTGGAATTTCCTTTGATGGAGGCATCCTGTGCTGCTGGCTGAGACCTTTTAGCTCAGTCATCCTCAAAATCCGGACTCCGGTCCGGATCCGGACCAAACCACAACTGTCTCTGGATTTTGAGCAAATTATACTTTTCACATGTATTATTTGTATTATCTGTGGATCATTGCTGCGACATAACAACTCAAAATTCGCCTCTTTCTCTGCTGCAAAGTGAAACCGAATGTCCAACTGAGAGTTGACAGTGCAGCTAGTTTCGTCATCTAGCATAAACCTGGCTTTAATAAATGGGTCTTTGTCTGATTGAAAATTTTCTTTGTGAACCTTTAAGATTTGTGTTTGAGTACCCCTGTTTTAGCTACTTCACATGGCTGAAAAAGTTCTATTTAAGTGATGTTTAGATTGAACAGCTGCAGGAATCAAGCCTGGGCATGTCTAGTCCAACTGAACCCAATTATCACTGAATTTTGGTAGATTAGAGGATTTAGTAATTAAGGGGCGAATACTTTAACACAGGCCTAGTTGGTGTTACATAACTTTGCTTCAATAAATAAAATTATCATTTAAAAACTGTATTTTATGTTTACTCAGATTGCCTTTGTTTTATGTTAGATTTTGTTCGAGGATCTGAAACAAGTTAGTATGAGATATGTACAAAAAGAGAAGAAATCAGGAGGGGGCAAATACTTTTTCATAGCACTGTATACATAAACACTAATGATGTTGATATTTTAATATGATTGGACATTGATTGGACGTGTTGATACTTCAGTATTGATTCATCCATTCTTACAGCAAACATACGCAGCAGGAAGCATAATGGTAGATTGTTTTCTTGGTTAGTAAAAGTCATGTTGTTATGCGTGACACGTTATGACATGTGGGTTTGGATGTAGTTTTGTCATATGAACAACAAAAGGTCTTTAATTGGTGCAGGGCTGGAAGCGCACTCCAAACCGCACAATCAGGTTTGGGTGGACAGTAAAACAATACTAATGCATCTGTAATTGGCTGCAGCGTGAAGAGCACAAATGAAAGTAATCACAGTTTCCATTCAGGCTTTGTGTTATTCGTGTTTCTCATTGTTCTCGCTGTAAGTGATTAATGATGGTGATAAGAAAAGAAAAGAGAATCTGACCACACCTTCAATATGTTTTAGGTTTTATCACGAGTCAAAAGACGATAAAGCAAAGCAAATAAAAACAGGAACACTGGAGAGTGTATAGTGAAGTCTTTAATGGTGTAAAGTCTTATTTCATTTCCCTTTATAAGTCTTCATAATGGAGCTCTATTATTCCCACATATCCACAGCAGATTGAGCATGTGTGGGTGTTTCCGAACTCAATGCTCTTCTTCCCATTGGTCATTTTGGTCTGAGATCCTCTGGCAGGAACCTTTGCTGTTCGTGTCCTGAAGCTTTGGAATTCCTGCCAGAGGATCTCAGATGTACAAAATCAGTGTCTTCTTAAAACAAAAACAAAAAAAAAACAACTTACTTTTACTGCAAGACTTTTCCTTAACTGTTGCTGATGTCTGTCATCTGTCAGCCATTTATTACTACTGTATTTTTTCATTAGTTTTATTACTGTATGTACGCTGTTTTATTACTGTTTTATTATTTCTACTCTACTGTATTCAATTGCTTGTTTATATTGTTAAGCATCTTGAATCTTCTATACAAATAAAGTTTTTCTGTATTATATTTTCAGACGTAGGAAGTAAGTAAGAACTTTGGAGTATTAATGAAAGTCATTTTTCACATTCTGTAAAAAGCTGCACTTTAAAAAAAACAACAATCTTTAACTAAACAGGATGACAAATTTTAGTTCGTAAAAATGCATAAATATGTGGAGAAAGAAATCTTTTTAATTAAAAAAAAAGAAAAATCTGAAATAGAACTGATTATGGAAAGTTTCATTTTTTCAACTTGATTCTAGAAATTTCTAGAACAAAGAAAATTCAAAAAAACTAGAAAATTAAAAAATTGTTCAAAAAATCTGAAAAAAGAAAAAAATGTATTTGCCTCATGTGTTGGTGATCAATAATTTTGATAGATGAAAACACTCAGTTGATCAGTCAGTTTTTAAATGGAGAGTTTTAATCTGATCTCACACAATCTAGTGACACCGAGACTCTTCATCAAGTGTCATCCTCTGCGTCTCACTCTCTCTCTCTCTCTCTCTCTCTCTCTCCCTCTCACTCACACACACAACACACACACACAACACACACACACACACACACACACACACACACACACCTACCATGCAGCAGGTGGTGATCTCATATCTCTGTTATCTTAGTGTCAGTCTCTTAAAATATGGAGCTCTAAAGCAAGGAATTTGGTTTTTTTTTCTGATTTAAAGGACCATACTGGTGATCTTGCATGTTTGAACCCAATATATAAACCTGCATACATGTTACATTACTCCCAACAAATTTCCAAAACATAAAACCGTACTTTAGTTTTCTTGTTAATTTTTTCAAATCCCCCTAATGTTTCAAAATCAAATGTTCAGGTGATTAACTCACCTTAATATTCAGCATTTCCCCTGTTAACACTTATGCACGATTGTAAAAGTGATGCAAAGCACAGTCGTTTTAATTTCTCGGAAAAATGTCGTCTTCTCCTGGAACTATATTTCCTGGCGGAGAAATACATCATCTTCTGTGCAGCTCTGTGTTGGATCAGTTAAATAAAGTTACTTCAACAAAACAAAAACTTAATCAATATGTTGTTTGGATTATTTGTCTTAGCGTGTTTCACGTCTCTACAAGTTTATTTTTATATCATACTGGAATGAACTGAAACCAATGGCAGTTGGAAGGTAGGAAAAACAATTCTATATTTAGTTCCAGTGGTATGTTTTGGAAAATAGTTGTCTGTCTGTCTGTCTGTATGCAGGTTGTATTTGGGCTCAAACATGTGAAAACAGGCGTATTGTTTGATGATCATGGGGGGGTCTTTAGTTTGTCTCATGGCAATCTGAGGTGACTGTCCTCAGCGTTTGTGTGTTTGTTCATACCTGATGTCTGATGTGAGAAGGGGCGTGAAACAGGGCGTGGCAGCACCTGTGCTGCTGAAGCACTGTGGGAACGTCCCTCCTTCACCTGCTGCGCTGACACCTTCCCCCAGGTATAAAGAGCCACTCTGCCCTCATCTTCCTCACAGCTCTGTGGATAAGCAAATGATTATGGCTAACCGCTGGCTGCTGTGGCTGACGCTGTCTGCCATCGTAGCTGCATGGCACAGCGGTACGAACATTCCCTCCATTAGTCTGATGATACATATGTTATACAGCTATGCTGACAGCTCAAATATTTACTGATGTGGAAACAGCTGAATGGGCTCAAAGCAAAGCTCACACTCGTTATGTCTGTATGAGTGAGATGTGATTAATGAGGAATT
Organism: Lucifuga dentata; assembly: GCA_014773175.1. Taxonomy (NCBI): domain Eukaryota; kingdom Metazoa; phylum Chordata; class Actinopteri; order Ophidiiformes; family Bythitidae; genus Lucifuga; species Lucifuga dentata. Next base: position 10,448 of record VXCM01000403.1, read on the forward strand.
TTCTGTTTTTATTTTTCTTACTGTCTCAACAGAAGCAAAGTCTGCTGCGAACTCCTTCTCTTCTGTATCCAAAATCCCTGAAATAGCAGGTGAGCTTGTTGGTGGTCAGTGAAGGCAACGGAAGAACCTCAGTGTGTGTGTGTGTGTGTGTGTGTGTGGAGAGACGGTCTCCGCTGTGGTCTCATGTTCTGATGTGTGTTCGTAGGTGTGAGTCCCGTCCATAATGGCCAGGTCTGCAGCACGTGGGGCAACTTCCACTTCAAGACCTTTGATGGAGACGTTTTCCAGCTGCAGTCCACCTGCAACTATGTCCTGACCTCAGCCTGCAGGAGCAGCTACAAGGACTTCAACGTACAGGTCAGACGCCAACAGGTTGATGGCGTTCCCACCATCAGCAACATCATCATGAAGCTGGAAGGCTCGGTGGTGGAGCTCTCCAAAGGCTTGGTGCTCGTTGAAGGAAAGAGGTACAGTTCGCGCCAATGTTTGACCTTAAAGGACCATACCACCCATTGTGTATGTTTGAGCCTAATATATTCAGTTTTCATACATGTTATGTTACAGACAATCATTTCCCAAAAGATAAAACTGTATTTCAGGTTTCCTAATATTTTGCAAAATCTCTTAATCATTCAAAATCAAATATTCAAGTGCTACACCCACCTTAAAAATCGATGTTTCGCCTGCTAATAGTTACGCATCCTTATGAAGTCACGGTCCTTTAAATTTTTCCATAAACGCAGGTCTTCTTTTGGGACTATATTCCCCGGTGGAGGCATACATTCACTCCATGCTTTTTATTGTACTTAAATGATACAATTACATAACTTCTAAAAAAAAAAACCTGAATATATGTCTTGTTCGCAATGATGGATTACCTATCCCAAGAATGTTTCAAGTATCAACAAGTTATTTTAATAGTGTACCAGAATGAACTGAAACCAATGGAGGTCTGGAAGGTAGGAAAAACATTTTNAATTTTAATAGTGTACCAGAATGAACTGAAACCAATGGAGGTCTGGAAGGTAGGAAAAACATTTTAATTCACCGTTTCAGTAGTATGCTTTGGGAAATGACTGTCAGAAACGTTACGTGTATTAAAATTGAATATATTGGGCTCAAACATGCAAAATGGGTGGTATGGTCCTTTGACATAACTCGAGATTTCCTGATGTAAAATAAAGTAGCACATATTTTTGTTTAATCATATTCTTTAGAAAAAAGGTTTATCATTTAATATGTTTCAAGACTTAAAGAAATTCTTTGAAGTCTGAATTGAGTCCAGAAATTCTGGAAAAAAAAAAAAAAAANGAAAAAAAAAAAAAAACACTTCAACAGTGACTTTGATTTAACATTTGATCTTGGAAAAACTCTTAAAGGAGCATACCAATGGTTTTGCACATTTGAGCTCAATAATTACAATTTTTATACATGTTACATTACTGGCAACCATTTTGCCAAAATACTCCTTGAGCAGGTAAATTTTCCAACCTTCCACTGCCATTAGTGTCAGTTCATGCCAGTATGACATAAAAATCAACATGTAGTGATGTGAAACGTGCTGAGATAAATAATCCATCATAGAGAATCAAATGTTCTAATTTTTTGTTGAAGTAACTTTATTTAACATGGAGCTAGACAGAAGAAAATGTGTTACCTTCAGAGAATATAGTACCAGGAAAATCAAATAACATTTACACAAATAATTTATGTGCCTACATTCTTCTGTGTCTTGATTGTCTTTTCACCTTTTTTTTTTTTTTTTTNCCTTTTTTTTTTTTTTTTGTCTTTGACTCTTTTTGAGTCAGATATTGTTGGAAAGCACTTTGAGTTGAATTCATGTAGGATAAGTGCAACACAAATACAAATGGATTGACTGATTGATTGATCGGTTGGTTGATTGATTAGATCTGTGTGAACATTTTCTCTTGCTGCAGGGCCGTCCTACCGTTCAGTCAGTCGGGGGTCCTCATTGAACAAACTCCCACCTACATCAAAGTCAAAGCAAAGCTGGGACTGATGGCTGTGTGGAATGAGCAGGATTCCTTCCTGGTAGGAAACGATCATTAAAGTTTCACTGATGCTGTCAAAGCGTTTAGCTGAAAACATAACAGAAAGAAAGCTGCAGGACAAACATCCAATTTAATATTGTTGGGGTTATTTGTAACTTAACAAGTGATATTTCTTTTACGAAGTAAGGCCAAGAAATGGACAAATATAACTGAATGTGTTATTGTTTGGCTGCTTTTACATGATAAGTGATCTGTGTGTTGCTCACCTCGCTGCCTGATGTTCTGCGTGTTGATATACCAACACGTGTCATCAAGAGGCGCCGGGGTCGACACGGCCACATTGATCAGCATTGGATTAGCATTATAGTGTGCGTGTAAATGTATTACAGTAACGGAAAGCAGAGTTGTCTTATAACAAACGGGATGAGAGCTTTGTTTGGTTTACAGGTGGAGTTAGACATTAAGTACAAGAACCAAACCTGTGGACTTTGTGGAGACTTCAATGGAGTGCAGCTCTACAATGAGTTTTTCAGCCACGGTAAACGTTCACGTCATTTAAAAAATATACAGTAGGTTTAACTTTCAGCCCCCAAACTGTACTTATCAACACCTGATAAGTATTGATAAGTACAGTTTGGGGCATTATCAATACTGATTATTAGTTTTCTGACCAGGGAAGTGAATTGTATTGTATTGTATTGTATTCAAAAGAAAGAGTGATTTCTGTCTGTGCTGTGATGACAACAAAGTCAAAAGAGCAACCAGAAGCTTTTTTTTTTTTTTTTANTTTTTTTTTTTTTTTTAATCTCATTATGCTGTTTTCACATCAAACCTTTGAGAATGTCCTTTAATTAGGAGCTCAAACTGATAGTGGGACTTGTTGTGATGCAGTTAAACAGGTCAGGAATCATGTTTTTGTGTGGAAATGCCTGCAGGACTAAATTTGTCTCACTCTGAAATTGCCCAAAAGGTGTGAAAATTTCCCCAGTGGATTATTCTAACTTCTGGAAGATGGACGGTCCAACAGAAAGCTGCTCTGACTACACGCCGGCTTCCACGCAAAGCTGCAGCGATATGGTGAGCAAGCATACATATCCTTAAAATTTAAATCATATCTGAAGGTGTTTTTTAAACAACGACATTCATGATAACATGAACAATGAAACACTGAACAATGTTGTAACTGCAGAAGTAAAAAAAAACTGTGCATGAGTAAAAATGAATAAGTTTTAAAGTAGAAACACAGTAGAGTTTTTCTCTTCAGCAAAACCACAAATAACTAAATCCTGTAATATTTTAGCTTGTAAACATGACCCAGATTAACTTGAGCTGCTCGTCTTCATCATGTATAAACATAAATAAAATGCCTGATGATGTCATCAGATCTGATCTTTGGCAGGTTATGATTTTCCCTCCAGAGCTAAATAGCCTCTATGATGCTAAACTTAAATTCACTCTGAAGTCCAAATCCACCATAAGACAAGAATTCACTTGATGTTAGCGTAGCAGCTAAGCTAACACTGTTCATACATCACAACAAGTCATCACTGACAAAAAGTCACCGCTAAGCTAATTTCACTCCACCGTTAGCTTGTTAACGCTCCAGCTATGTTTGATTGAGTTAGCATCACTTCCTGTTTGTTTTGCGTCTCAAATCATCTGATTGGCTCTCCTCCTCACATGACTTGTGACTTTCTTGGTATTCACCAGGTGTTTCTGCTTCAGGTGGAGAAACTCATTTGTTGTTTCCACCTTTAGCCGTTAGCCAGCTAGCTTGTAGCTGAACCATTTCAAACAACAGAGGAAATAATTCATCAGATGCTGACCTGATACTTTTAGACATGTTGGTTTAGTTTCTTCTTCTTGCGCATATTATGAAAATGCTTCAACATGTCATCACACCACAATATCATCAAAAAAAAAAAAGATCATCTTTTTTATCATATGAAAAATTACTCTGGTATTACCATGAATGATATAATATGGCACAGCCCTAGCCTGGATAAAATTATAAATAATATATTTTATAAATAGACTTGCAGATCAGTTTACTTCAAGTTAATTTTAGTTTGACAACAATGCTACCTTAATATGACACAATGCTTTCATTAACATGAGAGAAGCTTTATGAATGAGCTTCAGTTGTCACAGTGCTAATTTAGTGCAACGCTGCCTACTTAAAGAGATTTTTTTATGAATCTGGCTCTTTGTGTCATGGGGTATTTTTGACACAGGTTGATGTGAAAGCTTGAATGTTAAAATGTGATCTCATTTTTGCTGGAATAATGACGTACTCACTCGATGCTTCCCTCCATCTGTTTGCTGTGCAGAAACCTCTGTGCGAGCAGATCCTCACCGGACCGGCTTTCAGCAGCTGTCACGGTCTGCTGGACGTTTCAGCCTTCACCTCCGCCTGCATCGCTGACCTCTGCCACTGTGGCAACCCCTCACCAAAACACGCCGACCCCTTCTGCCTCTGCGACACGGTCGCTGAGTTCTCCAGGCAATGCGTCCACGCCGGCAGCAAGCCGAAAAACTGGAGAACTAAAGACCTCTGCTGTGAGTAGACCTGCACTCATCAGACATCACAAACGAAATATGCCACAGGGAGGGTTAGGGTTAAAGGTCATAGTTCCAGGAAAATAATAGACAAGCCTCTAGTCTCCTGCCTCTGAGTTCATTATTTTCATATTTGTGACACTTCACAGCATCATCATGATTATTCAACAGCCACTTTTCAAAGAACTGGGAAGTTAAAAAGCTATCACCATAATAATGTACATTATGGACTGTGATTTTACAGTAAACAATAAAGAGTTGTTCAGGTTATTCATGCATCAGCTGTAAGTCTGAGCTCTGTGGATACTCAGGGAGATTTCACATCTGTGTTCGTTTGTTCTGTTCAGTGGATGAGTTTGTTTCCTGTCTTGGTTTGGTTTGTTGGTGGAGGTCTGATCTCAGCAACACACCAGAATAACCACACAGAGACCGTTTAGGTGGTCTCTGCCCAGTTCCAGGCAAACTCTGGAGCGGTCCCTGTTGGTCTGAACATGATCCATTCTACCTCCAAACCAACTACTGATCAATCTATTGATGTATTGATTGATTAGCAGAAGAGATGCTCAGTGTGTGCGGTTAACATGAACACGTTGTCTTGAAGTCAAATTCATTTCTGCTGTCATAGTTTTCTTGGTTTATGAAACAAATGATGCTATGACTTGGAAAATATCCCACCTTCGTCTCCGTTCCAAGTTATTTAGTTTTCTTGGAATAGTAAATAGCTTGAGCAGTATTTGACACGGCTGATGTGTCCACAGGGAAATCATGTCCCTCCAACATGGAGTACCATGAATGTGGAAGTCCCTGTGCTGATACCTGCTCCAACCCGGAGGCCAGCCAGACCTGTGAAAGCCACTGCAGCGATGGATGCTTCTGCCCTGCAGGTACAGCAGAGTACCACACACACACACACACACACACAGACACATGCACGCACACACAGGCTACATGTCGTGATGCTGTGGTCATCCTCAGGTATGGTGCTGGATGACCTGAGTGGGCGTGATGACCTGAGTGGGCATGTGTGTGTTCCACTCAGCCAGTGCTCCTGCAGCTACAACGGAAAAACCTACAGGTCCGGAGAATCCTACTCCGGCAACTGCAAGAAATGGTATGTTATCTGTTCCTGAGAAGCTCACAATACAACACAAATAGTTCTGTGTGTGTGTCCAGGACCAGGATATGTTTTTTTGTGTCTTTACACAAAAACAACACAAAACCAACCAGATGTCAACATGATGGTCATAGATTAGTTTCAAAATGGCTACCTTGAAAAACAATTTCTTAGCTTCTTCATGGGTGACATTAAGCACGCTGTTGACATTTATGAAAGAGGGAACATGGTTGTATGACGATATTGGGCTATTGACACGTTAAATCTGTGTTTTATGAATTCTGCCCGTAGCTTCTTGTAGCCATCTTAAATTTGATTTTCACATTTTTGAACGTCTAATTTTCGAGTCAATCAAACTTCCTTTAATGTGATGGGACATCAGGTATTTTATGCAGTAACGTTTCTTGGAAAACTGACAGAAAAATATGTTTATTGAATGACAACAAAAATCATCTTTATTTGCTTAGTTCAGATGAGAAGATGTTGACTTGAGTACAGCGGTCATTACGATTTTCCATTTCTGCTGGTTTGAAATGCATCCTGTGTCTTTAAAGTGCCATCTGAGGATGATTGCTTACTATTGAATATTATGCTCCCATAACATGTGTGTATGTGTGTGTGTGTCCTTTACAGTATGTGTGACAGTGGCCAGTGGACGTGCACGGAGGAGAACTGTCCGGCAACGTGCTCCGTGGAGGGAGGAGCCCACGTCAACACCTTTGATGGAAAAATGTACAGCTTCCATGGGGACTGTTCCTACGTACTGGCTAAGGTAGTACAAACACCATCATCCTATCCCACACGCACACGCATGTGCATGTACGCACACACATGCATGCACACATACACACACATGCAGGATAAATCGTGACTCTTAAACATGAAGCAGCTCATGTTTGTGCATTGAGCTCGATGACATCATGTTTGTGCGTTGAGCTCGATGACATCATGTTTGTATGTTCAGCTTGATGACATCGTGTTTTTTTGTGTTCAGGACTGCAGCGGCGGACGCTTTGTGGTTCAGGGAGAAATGGTACAGTGTGGCGTGTCTGAGAGTGAAACCTGCCTGAAGTCTGTGACCCTGGGCCTGTCAGGAGGGGCTAACGTGAGTGTTACACACACACACACACACACATGCATAACAAATGTGATGTTGTTTGTCCCCTTCCTCTGCTATGTTAATTTTAAAAAAATAAACAGTAAGCTGTATGTTGGCTTATTATCATCACACAGATTTTCTCCTTAAAGAGCATCATTGTTCATTTCTTCATGGTTAACGGCACCTTCACTATGTGCGATGACTGCCAACAATGGCTGAAACTGAACATTATTCAGCTGTTTTAATCCTAAAAAGCTTAGACCACTTATAACCTGGCTGCCAAATAAAAACACTGATATGAAGAATCTGAAGTTAGTCTGCAGCTCTGATGACACAGCAGCAGGGCGGCATTTCTGTTATGCAGGCGCCATTTCCAGATATGTTATCTAGAAAAAGACAACATATGTTACACCATATGTTAAACATATGTTACATATGTTTGTAACTTGTTAATAAAGTTACTTTAAATCAACAGTTATGAGTTGCTGTAGCTTTAACAATGACCATGCTAAAAGTTATTAGTTATTTTAAAATGGATGAAGCTCGTCCATGGAGCAAAGAGGAAACATGAACCGCCTAACGAGCCGCCTGCTGACAGCCAATCACAGCGCAGCAGAATCCAGACAGCCAGAATGTTTTTTAGTGTGAGGTGTCAACGCAAGCCTGATTTTTAATGTTATTATCTCGATAAAGTATCAAGTAGAATCCCATTTTAATGCAAGTTGTAAATGGGGCCTTATAGTCTTTACCTTTTTTTGTGGAAAGAGCACAGAAAAAATAACGAAAAAAGTATAATTTAATTAATTTAAAAAATTGCACTGGTATTATCGTAAATGACATGATAGTTTGTGTAAAAATACCATAATGAACACACATCAAGCAGATACATGTTGTCTCCTTTCATACAGGTGATCAACGTCCAGTCCAGTGGAAAAGTTTACGTGAATGGAATCTACGCTCAGTTACCGTTTTCTGCCGGTGAGATGTTTATGTCTTTCTGTGTGACATTTATAAAATAAATGATATGGAAACTCTACTTGCTTAACAGTAACATTGCATATATTACATGGTTGAATATTTAAAGGAACATACCAGTGATTTTGAATATTTGAGCCAATAAATACAATTCACATATATGTTATGTTACTGATAACCATTTTCCAAAACATACTACTGGAGCTGTAAATATTAGAATTGTTTTTCCTACCCTCCAGACTGTCACTGGTTTCAGTTCAGTCCAGTACGACATAAAAATCAACTTGTAGAGACAAGAAGCATGCTTCAGATAAATAATCCATCACAGAGAACACAACTTCAATGACATTTTTTGTCAGAGTTACTTAATTTAAGTGATCCAGCGTGGAGCTACACTGAAGAAAATGTGTGCCTCCACCAGAGAATATAGTCCCAGTAGAAGATGGCTTTTACAACTGCACCTTCTACATTCAGACATACAGAGCCTTTACTAATATTGGTAAATAAAAACAAAATTGGCTGTGAAAAAAAAACATGTTTATGTTTCTCTTCTTGATCTTTCATTGAAAATATTAAATATAACCTTAATTAAAGTAAAATAATTGAAAGGAAAAAACATCTTATCATGAAAGATATTTTTCCAAATGGTCCTGGAAGAGGACATGTGTGAATATTGACTCCACAAACAGTGGTGATGATGAGGGTGTTGATGATGAGGATGAAATGATGAAGATGATGATGAGGATGATGGTTCCAGTGGACAAAGAATCTCTAAGAATCACAGCTGGAGAATTACTGAAAGTCTCCAGAACTACAATCAGACACCACCAGGCTGATTGAGAAAAATATCTGATTCATGATAAGAATTTCTTTTTCCTTTCAATTTTATTTATTTATTTATTTATTTATTCATGTATGTTAATATTTTGAATGAAAGATCAAGAGGATAAACAATAAAGACATTTTTTTGCAGTCAATTTTGCTTTTATTTAACAAGGTGTCAATATTTGTGGAGGCTCTGTACATGTTAGCAAGTGAAACATTGAATTTTGAACACTGAAGATGTTTGTATCACCTGAACATTTTATTTTGAAAGATCTGGAGATTTGGAAAAACAACGGGAAAACTAAATGATGGTTTTATGTTTTGGAAAATAGTTGTCAGTAAATTAATCTGTATGCAGGTAGTATTTATTGGGCTCAAATATGCAAAACCACCAGTTTGGTCCTTTACAGCTGGTAACTACAATGTTTATTACGCATTGTTACTGCTTCCGTTTGTACGGTGAAATGCCATAAAACACAGAAAGCAGCACATTTACCGTCCAATCACAGATGTCAGAGAATTCCAAAAGTCAGAAAATTTCAAATGCAAGTTAAACGCAGCAATATTTTGGTTGTCTTTATTTACTTATGTTCTAAAGTAAATGACCTTATTTGTGTGTTTTAATTCATACAGATTTTATTTGCAGGACCAGAAAGTTTTGAAAAAATACAACAGCATCAAAAGCATTTGATTCTAAAATGACTTTTGCCTCTATTGTGCAAATGAACCAGTGAAAATGTGACATTTTTGTTGTTAAAAGTGAAGCGGTGAATCATTAGTCTCCACGTTCCACCTGTCAAACTGCAGCCGGGATCTCCGCCTTCAGAGGTTCGTCTTTCTTCCTGCTGCTGCAGACGGCGGTTGGTGTTGTGCTGCAGGTACAGCTGCAGCCCATCATGCAGCTCTACATCACCGCAGCCGCAGACTACCAGACCAACACCTGCGGTACGTAAAACCCAGAACATACGTACATAAACGCTCTTTTAGTGGCTGGGGCCTTTATTTACCTTGGCTGCAGAGAGAACCCGGCCAATATCAGAGAGAGGCTTTTATTGGAGAAGGGCCTTTATTGCTAATTTTAAGCTGTATAATGTCATGCATCTTGCCAAACTTTCCCTCTGCTGTGTCCTAGTTTATTTGTGTCCTTCAGTTTTCCATTAAAACCCTGAGAATAATGACCGCGGTAAAAATATGTTAAGTCAGCATCCCTGCAACTGCTGTTAAGGGACGTGTGGTGAGACATCAAACCGAAACGAGAGCCTCGTACCCGGCTTGCAGCGTGTCCCACCGTTGATAGATGCACCATAACTACATTTAAGAAAAGAAAAGACAAAAAACCCCACCACCGCTATGGAGAAACATTTCACAGATCATTCCTCTAGTCAGCCTCTAGTCTTAAAGGACAATGGCTTGAGCTGGTTTTAAAGCGGTTTGGTACTTAAAAAGTAGATACTGTCGTCTGGTTACAGAGCCCAGGAGGGCTCAAGGAGAAAAAAACAAAAAAGTCGTTCGAACGATTTAGTCATTCGAATGACTTTTTCCTCCTCTCCTCCTTGAGCCTCCTAGGCTCCATAGGCAGCAGCAACAGCAGATACTAGTATTTGCCTGGACCAGTAACAGACTTACCAAACCGGGCCTTTATCTGAGACCGGTCACTTTTTCTTCCTACTGACCTTGCCTCCCGGCTATAATTAGAGATGGGCCATTATTTGAGTACTGGCTTTTAAAAGATAATTTATAGTATTCATAGTCTGCATATTTGGGTTGGTTCAGTACCTTTACATGCATGCTGTACTCTGAGTTGTTACTGTACTGAGATTAAGGCAATAATGCAAGTAAAATGTATACATGGACAAAATGATTAAATAATCAGGATTCTGTGGTTCGTGTTGTGTAATCAGAGCATGAGGAGAATCCATCAGGTGAGGAAATGCATGTGCAGGTGTCTCGATGTCAATTTAAAGTTGCATAATCTCAGTCTGTCAGTATGATTACATGAATATTAAAATTTTGACTATACTCAGATTAAGGAAACAAACTGAATTTGTCAAACATCATCATAATTAGGCAGAAATCAGCATAAATCAGAGTAACTTTATTCTGAGTAACAGTCTGAGATTATTTGATTATTTGATTGTAAATGATGTATTCAATATAATCAGAGTATAATCCACATATATTTCCTCACCTGGTGACTCTCATCGTACTTTGACCAAGTAAAGTGATATTATTCAGTGAAATTTAGAATCCTAATAATTGCTTCTATTTATTCACATTATTGTCTTAACTAGAATACAGACAAATAATCAGAATACAGCGTGCATGTAAATATACTGATTCAGAGTAAAATTTGATTTATGCTGAATTCAGTCTGTTGTTTACCTGAATGTAAGGTTTAAAAAAACTGTACTTCTTGATTGACTGAAAATTGATCTCTTGCTTTAATCAGAGTATTATTGGTTTTAATGTGCATGTAAACATACTGATTGAGTTTTAATTGTTAAATTTGCCAGATTTAATTAATGAAATTAGATGAATTAATAAAAGTATGTTTATGTATGTTATGTTTGTTTATGAATGTTATGTACTGTATGTATCTTATGTATGTTTATGGACGTTATGTATGTTTATGAATGTTATGTATGTTATGCATATTAAATATGTTATGTATATCATGCATGTTATTTATGTTATGTATGTTTATGAATGTTGAGTATGTTTATGATTGTTATGTGTGTTTATGGATGTTATGTTTATGGATGTTATGTATGTTTATGTGTGTTTTGTATGTTTGTGTATGTTTATGAATATCATGTATGTTTATTAGTGTTATGTATGTTGTGTGTTTATGGATGTGATGTATGCTTATGTATGTTATGCATGTTTATGTATGTAATGTATGTTTCTGGATGTTATGTATGTTTATGAATGTTATGTATGTTTATGAATGTTATATATGTTTATGGTATGTATGTTTACGGATGTTCCACGTGTTGTTTTGCTGTTGGTCTGTTTTCTCATTAAGCATGTCTGCCTGCAGGTCTATGTGGGAACTTCAATAAGAACCAGGCTGATGACTTCCTGAAGCTCAGCGGCGTTCCGGATGCCACTGCCGCTGGTTTTGCAAACAGCTGGAAAACGCGTGCCGGCTGCCCGGATATCAAGAGCACCTTTGAGAACCCCTGCAGCCTCAGCGTGGACAATGGTAGGTGTTTGTAAAAGCCATATTAACAAAAGAAATACTCAGAAACATATTGAAACTGACTCGTTATTATTGTGTGAAATTATATGCTCTTGTTGATATTGCTATTAATGTTCAGGTAGTTATATTTTTCGTAATTGAGATGTTCCTTTAATCAGTGTCATGAACATGAGTGTCAATCTGAAGTTAAATGGTCTATAGAGCAACACAGTTGTTTTGACCCAGAACTAAGCCGAGACAAAGAATGGCTCTTCTAACCTGTAACTTTTATTTTTTTCAAGTAAATGTTTAGAAATAGAGCGACTGGTTCCTGGAGATTTAATATTTGCATCAGACTCATTGCCCATGGACTTTAACTCAGTAATGCAGAAACATTTTTAGTTACTTACAGACATAGTATCTAAAGCAGAAGCGTAAAAAAAAGGAAAACAGGAGCAGAATGTGTCTTGCTGCATGCTGACAGGAGTGCTTTAATGCACGTAATGCCGGAAATACCCACTAGGGGGAAGCATACACCATAGAAATAACATTAAAGGACAATGCTGATGAGTTTGCATGTTTGAGCACAATAAATACAACCTGCACACACATTATGTACTGACAAGCATTTTCCAAAACATACTACTGCAATGGTAAATATTAGAATTGTTTTTCCTACCTTCCAGACTTCCATTGGTTTCAGTTCATTCCATCACGCTATAAAAATCAACTTGTAGAGACTTGAAACATGCTGAGATAAATAACCAGAGAACAAAACTACTAAGTTGTTTTGTCAAAGTAACTTTATTTAATTGATCCAACATGGAGCAACAGGAGAAAATGTGTGCTTCCGCTCGGGAATATAGGCCCAGGAAAAGAGGGCTTTTACCAAGAAATTTAAAACGAACTTCCCTTTTACATTCGGACATATGAGTTGTTTTCATTGGGCTCAAACATGCAAAACTACCAGTATGATCACCTTCTAAATATCTTATCACCTGGATAACCGAGATGAACCTTCACAGATAACCTCAGCTATAAGTCTAACTTATCATTTTGTCAATTCCAAACCTGTAAAGCTTCCAGTGACCCAAAATCTATAAATCTTTATAATTTGCTACAGACAATTTATAAATTTGTAAAACTTTACAAAACAACGGAACAGTTACTAATGAAGATTTTCAATGTGTGAATATGTTCTTATGCTAAACACAAACCAAGATGTTGGGGAATAATCTACATACATGAATAGTTGGTTTATTCCAGCTATTATTTTTATCATAACCATTCCTTGTAATGATATCTACTTGTGTACCTACAGATGTAAACGAGTTACTGTAAGAAAGTTCCCCAAGTGAACACTTACTGGTTTTCACTGATTTTCTCTACGTTTCACAAGCCACAGATTTCATTTATGTACTTCAAATATGGATTTCTCTAAACATGAAGTTGGATTTTTAAAAAAGAAGATCTGTCCTAAACATTTGATGCTACTGTACCTTAATCAGAAAACAATCTTGTGTCATTCTGGAATGCTCTGGATAACTATTTTGCTGTCCAGGTATTAGGACTTCCAAAGTTTAATTGATTTATAATCTCTAAAGAATAACTACTAGTGATGCTTGTTTGTTGGTGACAGAGAAATATGCCCAACACTGGTGTTCCATGCTGAGCGATCCTCAGGGAGTCTTCGCCTCCTGCCACTCAGAGATCAGTCCTGAACCTTACAAAGACGTGAGTCTGAAAGCTGTCGCCTTTAATCCTGAGGCTGAGAACATTTCTGCAGACGTTTACTTAGTCTTCAGCTCCTGTTCAAACATAAAGTTTGTCTCCTCACAGAACTGCATGTACGACAGCTGTAACTGTGAGAAAAGTGAGGACTGCATGTGTGCTGCCGTCTCCTCATACGTCCACACCTGTGCAGCTGTGGGGATCCAGATCAGCGGCTGGAGAAAGACCATTTGTGGTGAGTCCTGTGGAAACTCAATGACATTCAGATCAAACACAAGACTTTTTCCACCTAATTTAGAAGCTCCTGAGGCAAAATATATTCAGCTGATTCCAGTAAAACACATTGGAAAAGTTGGATCTTGCTCAAATGTAGAACAGTCATTACACCGACATTACACAGTCATTACAGATAAGACTTGGTCAGGCGCTTTCACACCTGCATGGTTCGGTCCGGTTAAATCAGTCTTGGGTTCAATTCCTCCCTTGTTACAATTCATGTGGCATGTTTGAACACAGCAATCACACCCAGGCAGATACCAGAACAACCACACCCACACCATTTTGAGAGGTGGTCTCAGTCTGGTTCCAAACAAACTTCTTGAGGTTGGTTGTGGTCTGAACATAACTTTAGGTAAACTTTATGTGATGAATGAATGTGTGACATTGAATGAATCAAAGATGTCCAGGTCCAGATGCACTCACACCTCTTAATTTAGTCACAGTTATTTCCTGGTGCTTAAAAAACATGTAATGAGGACAGGCTGTGTGTTGCTGCAGGTAGAAGAAGGATATGATTCTCTACCTGCAGCAGATATCTGTACTTTCTGCTCAGGCTTATATGATTTGGATGCTAAATGCACTGGTCCTGCAAAATTTAATGAAAAATTCAATTAATATATGAGTTAGAATTGAACCTGGGGGGGGGANGGGGGGGGGAGGGAGGGTGCAAAACCTCTCTCTCTCTCGCAGCCCAGATTATTATAATCCAACAGGCTTGCTGCTTTTGATATACTTGTGGTTTCCCCTTCTTAGGCAAATATGCAAGCTCATGTCCAAGCAGCACTGTCTATTCTGACAACATCACATCCAATGGTCGCACCTGTCGTTGCATCAGCACCAAAGATCCAAGCTGCCATACCACCTTCCTGCCAATAGATGGCTGTATCTGTGCAGAGGGAACCTACCAGGATGAATCTGGGAAGTGTGTGCTGGCTAAGGACTGCCCCTGTTATGACAAAGGCTCTGTGGTGCCTGCAGGGCAGGTCGTAAACAAGGACGGGGTCATGTGGTAGGATATATATTGTAAACTCAATGCTTATAATGCTACTATATGTGATTTTAATCTGTGGTAAACTTTAATCAAGGTTACAATATTTTGAGTTCAAGATTATAATGGGAAAATATCTCAAATTATGTAATAATGGAAAATAATGCATTTTCTGATTTTTGTTTTTATACTAGCACCTGTAAGGAAGGCAAACTGACCTGCATTGGAGAGTTTGAAATACTGCCAAGTAAGTTTCATGAGAAGTACTCATGCTATGCCGGAGGTACTCAAATACAAATCTTAAAGGACCACAAAGAAAATTTTCAGTAAGACAAAGGTCTGTTTATTAAAGTCAGTCAAGCCAGGGTCAGATTGGAATCCTTATTTTTACCGCAAACTTAAGGTGTCAAGCAGAGGAAGCAGAGAATATTGACTCGTTACGTCGCAGCGATGTCTTGCAGATAATACAAATAATGAACATGTGAAAAGTAGAATTTGCTCAGAGTCCAGAGACAGTTATGGTTCGGTCTGGATCTGGACTCGAGTCCAGACTTTGAGGATGACTGCGCTGGCTGCATGTTCAATGGTAATCACCAAATCACCAAAGCACCAAATGTGCACAGTGGTTGAAAAATATGCATCTAAATTATGAATCATTCAAATGCTGTTTCAAAACTATTTATTATTTCCTTTACTGAATATTGTAGAGTAACTTAAATTCTGACTATCTCCACCATCAGGTCAAATCTGTCAGATTTCAGGAAGATTTACTAGTTAATATCTGCACTGACTGTAGACATTTCAAGCCAATTTTAGCTCATTTACATACAGTCAGTTATTTAAGCCATTTTCCAAACTATGCTGGAAATAGTTTGGAAACTATTTAACGACATAAACTGACACCCAGCATCAGAGAATGGATCACAGCACGATTCCAAGAATCCATTAGGGAGAAAAGCATCGCTTTCAGCCGTACCAACAACAGACTCCTATCTCATCTCCTATGAACAAATATATCAGTTTAAGTTATGCCCTCAAGACCCACTCTTCCTCATGGAAACAGGGACAATAGCCCCTCGTTTCTGGTTTCACAAACATTTCTATTAAGTCCTCCATGAATCTGATATAACTCCAGAACACTATTCCGGTGATTCTTTTTGCATTAGTGCTGCTTCATCTGCTTCCAGACAGAATGGCTCAGCCCAAACATCCAGATCCTCAGGGGTATCACACCTGCATTTGCAATAACTTTGATAATCTCCATCAAGCCCACACTTACTGTCCCTCATCTTAATTTAAATCAGTGCTTTTTTTGGGGGCTCCTAGTAGGCTTGGGATTTACAATGCCTGAGACAGACCCCCCACACTGAGTCTCCATCATTCTGAGTGCCTGCTCATCCATCCCATTTGACAACCTCTTCCATTACCATGCATTTATCGAACTTCCAACTGTCTTTTCATTAAATTTTTCATAGCATGGTCTTTGCTAGTGAACGTTTATTCAAATAACAAGATGCTCATATGTTATGGTACAGTGCAATAGTACATAACCATTTAACTTAACATAGGTAAAAGATGCTTTGATGAGAAAATGTCTGACTGGCTTGAAACGGCAGCAGGACGTCTGCTCACGACAGTTTGATGCTATATGAAATTAGCAGCTGCGGTGAAACAATGAAGTAATTTCAGTATTGCACTTTTCTCAGTGACCTGTGCTGCTCCCATGGTGTTCTTCAACTGCTCTGCTGCTGGTCCGGCTGCAAAAGGAACTGAGTGTCAGAAGAGCTGCGATATGTTAGATATGACATGTGTGAGTGTATAACCGCAATGGGAAAAGCAACATATAAATGCAACTACAACTATTAGTGCATGTCCAGAGCGTGTATTTGGATAGCCTTAGTTGTGTTTATTGTGCTGATAGTCAAACCTCTATATTCTGGTCTCCAGATGAGCACAGAGTGTGTTTCTGGCTGTATGTGTCCGGCTGGGATGATATCTGATGGTAAAGGAGGTTGCATCAAGCCAGAGGACTGTGATTGTGTTTACAATGGGGTCTCCTACCAACCTGGAAAGACCATCAAGATGGATTGCAAAACCTGGTAGGTGAACCACAGCTAGACTGAAATCATGTTGTAAACCTAAAAGGACACAGTAAGTTCATATGTGTTTTAATTAATTCACCATCCTGTTAGGCCACGTTCCTACTTGATGTTAACTCCGATTACGCTACGCAAATTGTGTTGCTCAAAACTCGCTAGCGTGCGTACATAGTCCTCCACTAATATTGGCGCCCTTGGTAAATAAAAGCAAAAGGGACTATGAAAAAAAATCTTTGTTTATCCTCTTGATATTTAATTCAAAATATTAACAAATAACTTTTCACTAAAATAAAGTAATTTAAAGGAAAATAAATTTTTATCATGAAACAAATATTTTTCTCAATGGCCTGATGGTATCTGATCGTAAATTTGGAGACTTTCTCACCCCAAAACCAAACCATTAAGTCTTTCCTTTTAAGATTTAATTTTTATCCATTCATAGCACTTGTAAAGACAGGAAGTGGCAGTGTACTCCCAACCACTGCGACAGAACCTGCTCCGTCTATGGCGATGGACACTACATGACCTTTGACCAGAAGCGCTTCACCTTTGATGGCAGCTGTGAATACATTCTCACTCAGGTATGACTGCAACACATAAAAAGATATTTAGTGCTTTTCCACCAAAATATTTCTGGTTCTCTAACCGGTTCTGTTCAGTATATGTGCAACCAAAATGCCATCTAGTAAAATAGTCCAAATTTCCACCAATTTGTAGTGGAACTATTGCATCACCAATGGAAGTACAGTAACAGCTGAAGTAGATCAGTGAAAACAAACAAGAAGGTTGAGCAACCTGCAAACTTATCATCTTATTGAAAGTATTTACTGCAGAGTTACATGAGCAACAATACACATTTCAAATTCTCCACTGTTTTTCATTTTGCGGAGGTAGAATAATACATGCTCAGTTGTAATTTTGTCACAGTTCCCTCTTCAGGTCCTGCTACTTTGTGGATCCAGACAAGAACCAACTTTTAGTTTCGGTTTGCAAAGTACAATGGAATCCGTTCCGCATTGGTGCAAATGTCCTGTCAGATAGCACATACCAGTATTCACTCCATCTCCATAGTTTCATTTCAATTTCACATTAAAATGTGATCTCTCTCCAAATACATGGTCCCAGATAAAGAACCAGGCATGTCAATCCAAGGTGTAAATGCATGCAGAACATATTATGATCAGAATACAATCCAATTTGCAAAATTAATGCACCCTGGCTCGCATTGTGATCAGATCTCAGTCACAACTATCCAGGTGTAAATACAATCCATCACCCCACCTCGTTTTCCTGCTCACTCTCATTAATAAAGTTATTTTGCAACAGGTGCTGTGACTTGCTGTAAATGTGTACCTGCAGCTGAAACATGGACAGCATGTTGCTGCCAACACAAAAACGTTATTAGTTATTTTAAAACACAGATGAAATTTGTCCATGGAGCAAAGAGGGAACACGGGATTAATAGGCTACAGAACACCTGAGGACCCATCTACTGAGGTCCAATCACAAAGCAGCAGAATCCAGGTGCAAGGTGCAAATGAGGCCACTGAGTTATAAGGATGAATTTCACATAGTTGTTAATCTAGTTTATCTATCTTCCCATTTGACTGCAGCATCACACCAAAGCAACAGTCTGACTTATAGAAATCAAATAATAATAATAATAATAAAATAACAGTCAATAGATCTTTTTCAGTCAAAGCAAGTGAATCTTCAATATGTCAAAGAATCATCAATATTCAAAAGTTTGTGTGTGTATGTGTGTGTGTGTCCTTTCTCAGGACTACTGTGGCAGTGCACAGAGCAATGGAAGCTTCAGGGTAATCACTGAGAACGTTCCCTGTGGAACCACAGGAACCACCTGCTCCAAGACCATCAAGATCTTCCTGCAGGTAAATACAGCATATTAAATATTTTTAATTCATTCACTTTAAAAAAAAACATTGATTTAGACTGACCTCTTTCATCACAAATTGTTCGCTGTGACAGCACCGCTCCGTCAAGCTGATGTGGAGAGAACGCTGTCCCAAACATTCTACTGTGTGTTCTGATTTACAAAATTTCTTTGGTTCATGCTGCTCTCTGTGGGCTTTTCGGTAGAAGAAGACTGTGGGAGTAACAGGCGAGCTGATGTTGAAAACGTAATTTTGTTAAACTATGAAGTGCTTCATGGATCAAGAAAACATTAAAAAGCTAAATGCTTGAAATGGATTTTGTCTTTAAAGGATCCTACATTTTGCATGTTTGAGCTCAATAAATACAACCCACATACATGTTACATTACTGACAACCATTTTTCAAAACTGACCAGTAAATATTAGATTTTTTTTTTTCCTTCCTTCCAGAATAACAGTGATTTCAGTTCATTCCAGTACGACATAAAAATCAACTTGTAGAGACTTAAAAGGTGCTGAGATAAATAATCCATCATCCACCATGCCTTCTACAATCATGCATTAGTTGAAAATTTTAATTTAAGGTGTGTGAATCACCAGAACATTTGATTTTGAAACATTAGGGAATTTGGCAAAATAGCCTGAAAACTAAAATATAGTTTTATGTTTTGGAAAATGATTGTCAGTAACATAATGTGTATGCAGGCAGTATTTACTGGGCTCAAACATACAGAATCACCAGGATGGTCCTTTATGGTTTCCCTATAAGAGTCTCCTTCAAATTTCATGAGAAATTGTTCATTACTGAACTTGCTTGCATCTTCGTCCATAAATCCATAACCTCCTCCCTCTCTAAAACCCTGAATTTCCTCTCTGAGCTCAAAGAGTCAGGACTTTACCTCAGAAGCAGCTCCTGGCCTCTACAGTTTGTGAAACAATACAGCTGCTCTCCTCACAAAGAGCAGGAAAAAGCTCAAATTTTGATAATCTGGATCAACACTCGGTTTTCCATTTTATCTTCAGAAAGCAGAACTGATCCTAACAGAGGGAAGCTACCAGCTACTGTCAAGTGAAAATGGAACCATGCCATTCAAATACAGCACTATGGGAATCTACCTGGTAATTGAAGCCAACAATGGACTCATCCTCATGTGGGACAGGAGGACCAGCCTGTTCATCAAGCTCAGTCCAAACTATAAGGTAATCCTGAAACACATGAAGGAAGGTTTTGTGTCCCCAAATTATTTCTCACACAGATAAAACCATTGATAGCTTTGATGCAGTAGAGCAAGAAGATTCAAGAACTTTATTTTTCAGGGTCATGTGTGTGGACTGTGCGGCAATTATGACGACAATGCAAATAATGACTTCACTACGAGGTGCCATGCTGTGGTGGTCAACCCTGTGGTTTTTGGCAATAGCTGGAAGGATTCCCCAAGCTGCCCAGATGCTCAAACCATCTCAAACCCCTGCACAGCAAACCCATACCGGCAGTCCTGGGCCCAGAAACAATGCAGCATCATACAGAGTGACGTCTTCTCAGCCTGCCACTCCACGGTGAGTGTTTTAAACTTTGAGGATTTTTCATGCGTACGTGGTTTGGTCAGGTTCAAGCAGACTTGGGTCCCATTCACCCTTGGTACGGCTTGTTTAAGCTGGTCAGAACATCGCAATCACACTGTTTAACGGGAACGTTTAAGTCCAGTTTCAAATGATCTCTGAAGTGTTTTGTTTGTGGTCTGAACATGATCTACACTAGTTCACAAAACTATAAGGCAATCTATTGATCTATTGATGGATCTAGAAGCGGTCAACACTTAAGTGCAACTGCAGCAAAGTTTTACGTTAGAAGTCTACATTAAACGCATCAAATGTAATACAGCCTTTCATTACACATAGCAATTGAAATGGATGCTGCGAAAAGGTCATATCTACAACATATCTAACTTAACTAACATGCTATATTGAGGTCAAATCCAGTTTCTGCTGTCATAGTTTTCTTGGTATGTGGACCAAATGATGATTATAACAAGGAAAGTTTCCCAATTCCATCTGTTTTCCATTATTTAGTTTTCCTGTCACAGCAAACTTTTCCTGTTTAGATTTTCTTTTTTCCTGCACATTTCTGACCAATGAGCAACAAGTTTGTTTTCACATGACTTTTGTTGATATATTTTGGTTTGACTGGATATTTTCCTCTGTGAACCAAACCAAGAGGTACAGTAAATGCAGGATTGGAACAATTTAGTCCCTGACTTGAACCAGAGCAAACATCTACAGTTCTGAAAACACCCTAAGACATTAAACATATAACAAAAGGACAGGAAATATTTTCATCCTATTAAATGTGGGGTTCGTGGATGGGAAGGCCTTACAAATGTAGTGTATTGTTTGTTCTGTCCAATACTATAGAATCATTGGATTGTATAGTAACAATTTCTAGGATTCAACAACTTCTAGGATTTTATACATTTAATTTGGTTTAATGTCTGTGGCACCATTGAGTCTCATTCCTCTGTTTTGTGTTGGGCAAATGTAATATAATCACAATATTACACAGCCTATGTTATTTTAACCACATGCTTGTGTTTAGGTGGACCCTGCTCCATATTATGAAGCATGTGTGTTTGACTCGTGTGCTTGTGACACTGGTGGGGACTGTGAGTGTTTCTGTACTGCTGTCGCCGCCTATGCTGAATCCTGTAATCAAGGTGGAATTTGTATACCATGGAGAAGCCCAAAGATCTGTCGTGAGTATCCACAAAAATCCAGCATAGCTAATCTAAACATAAACTAATTTATATACTAAAGAAAGGAATCGAAATTTCAAAATTTTTCAAAATCAAATGTTATATAATGTATGAGCTAGAATGTATGAAACATGTCACTGATTAGAGCTATATATAACATATACATATAACACACACACACACACACACACACATGGTAGTGCAGGTCAAGACTGACCATTAATTCTGTTAGACCCAAAAAACTAAACAGCAGTGAGCGTAGCAGCTAAGCTAACACTGTTCATACAAAGCTGGCAGTGTTTTTGAAAAATATTTTGTCAGGATGTTGTATCTTGGGTGAAGCGTTTTAAAAAGTCTCTTAAAGCTTCTTTTTTCACTGTTTGGACTGGTTTTGTATCTTCAGACACCAAAAAAAGTCATCACTTCACTAATTTCACTCCACTGTTGGCTTGTTCTGTCTCAGAAAGTAACTAGCTAACCAGTGTTAGCTAATTAGCTAGCAAGTCAGCATTTCCTGTTTTACATCTCAAATCAGCTGATTGGCTCTCTTCCCCATGTGACTTGTGACTTCCTTGGTATTCATCAGGTCTTTCTGCTTCACCTGGGGAAACTAATTTGTTGTGTTTCCACCTTTAGCTTGTTAGCCATTTAGTCTGTTAGCTTGTAGCTGAACCATTTCCAAACAACAGAGGGAGCTCCTTTTTTTTTTAGAAACTATTCATCAGTGCACTGACAAGCTAAAGCTTTAAAACTACTTTTTATAACAAATAAATCAATTAATTCCGTTTGTTATTGTATTCTACTCACCTTCCCTTTAGGGCAGAACAGTAGAACAATGCTGTTGCCTTCCACTAAAAAAGTTCTGGGTTCAAACCCCTGGACTATTCTGTGTGGACTTTCCATGTTTATTTTCCATCCTTGTATTTAATGATGGGTGAAATGCAGAGCATGAGTTTGTAGTGTGGGATTTATTTAAAAAAAAAAAGAAAAAAAAACTTATATTACCTGTACTTATAAATACAAGTACAGTATTTAAAATTACATGTACTTATAAGTAACTTTGTAAGTTTCATTTGCCACTTTGGTAAATCTATCTGATTGTTAAATTAATACATCCTTTCAACTAGCTAGCTAAATGCTAACTGCAGTTCAATATGTCTCAAAGACTCATAAAACTAGAAAGCAAACATCAGATTTTTCATAGTTGAAATCAAGTAAAATCACACCAAGTAAAATCATGCCTAAAATCATCTTAACAGTCCAGTTGGAATGTTGTACTTACCTAATACATATGTTGAATCTTTTTCAGCTCTCTTCTGTGATTACTACAATCCTCCGGGTGAATGTGAGTGGCACTACATGCCATGCGGATCACCTTGTATGAAAACGTGCAGGAACCCCTCAGGCAGTTGCTCTGCTCTGATACCTCCCCTGGAAGGTAAAACATGTCAAATCAAATGCAAATGTGATTTGAGTTTGTTCCATAATGTTTCCTTCCCCAAAATTGATTGATGAATGAGGAAAGGAGGCTATTATTGTTACTATTACATTATAATTTTGCTCTGTCATGTATAAGTTGGATTCTAACAAGTTACAGCTTTCAACTGCTGGTTAAATTTGAAAAAAGGACATATCATAAAGCCAGGAAGAACAATGCCAGCAAAATATTAAGGAAAAATTAATTTTTTAAATTATTTTTTTCTGTGTGTTTCCATTAGGTTGCTATCCAAAATGTCCTCCTGCTCAGCCATACTTTGATGAGGATACAATGAAGTGTGTTTCAAATGAGCAATGTGGCTGCTATGACACAGATGGGAAACACTATAATAATGATGACATTGTGCCAGCAACTGAAAACTGTCATACATGGTAGGTCTCTTACTTGAACTAGAACAAACAGTTCTAACATAACGTTATGGCTGGTTCACATCTGGAAATTAAAAGTATCTTTTACTGTTTTCTCTCTTAAAGTACATGCAAATCCATGACCATCCAATGCCATTATGATGCCCAAGGTATTGTGAATATTTGTTTTTTAGTTGTAAAATTTGACATTTTTAAAGTAATACATTAATACAGTAGATCTTTTCTTTTTACAGCTTGTACTTGCATATTTAATGGCAACAAATACCCCCCGGGTCATATCATCTATAACACAACAGATGGGATAGGTAACTGCATCGTAGCAAAATGTCTGAAGAATGGTACCATTCACAGGGAGATGTATCCATGCCCAGTAACTAAACCAACAACTGTTCCAACCAGCCAGTCTCCAACCACTTTTGTCTTTACATCAACCACACCAGGTATATAGAAAGCTATTTTGGAAAATGATGAAGTACTGTATTTAGCTGTATGATGTCACATTAAATAGACAACAAAGACCTTACTATGTGTTATGTGTCTCCACAGAAACGGTCACTCCCTGTACTCCCTGTAAATGGTCACCATGGTATGACAGCAGCTTTCCCACATTTGGAAATCTTGGAGGAGACACTGAAACTTATGACAAGCTTAGGAAGGCAGGCTACAAGATATGTGAAAAGCCAAGCAATCTCGAGTGCAGAGCTGAAAAGTTCCCTAATGTGACCATTGACCAGGTGGGACAAGTGGTAGAATGTAACTTAGCTAAAGGGCTGACATGCAGAAATCAAGACCAGTCAGGCCCACTGCCATTGTGCTTTAATTATCAAGTCAGAGTTCTCTGTTGTGACTACAGTGCTTGTCCAACTGAACCTCCTCCTTTGACAACACCTCCAGTACCAACAACAACACCCATGACAATGACTACAACTGAACATGTGACAGAGTCTCAAACACCTTGTCAAGAAACGTTATGCTACTGGTCGGAGTGGATAAATTCAGACTACCCGGAATATGGTCCAGGAGGTGGTGACAATGAAACCTTCACGCACATAATCCAGAAAGGATATCACATCTGTAAGAACCCAGTGGCAGTGCAGTGTCAGGGTGTGCATTATCCAGGGTACCCACTATCTCAATTAGGACAAACTGTGGAATGTAATAACAAAGTTGGACTCTTATGTCGTAACAGCTTGCAGATGCCCCCGATATGTTTAAACTACGAAATAAAGGTAAAGTGCTGCAAGACAGTGCAATGTAACACCACACCTGTGACCTCTTCAACTTTAACAAGCACAATACCAGCATCATCTTCAACCATACCAACAGAGCCACCTTCAAGTAAAACAACGCCTACACCCTCTACCACAACAGAAACAACAACAACTACGTCACCTACTACGACACCAGTCCCAACTTGCCCAGTGGGAACAGTTATGAGTTGTGCTTGGTCAGAATGGATCAATCTTGGCAAGCCCACACCAGGCCCTAAAAGTGGAGACAATGAATCGATCCAGAAGATCATTTCTGCTGGTTATCACATCTGCTCAGCTCCAGCAAATGTTCAGTGTAGAGCTGTTCTATATCCAGCTCTTACCCTGTCACAACTGGGACAAGATGTAACTTGCAATAAAGACACTGGTCTGATATGTAACAACAAACAACAAGGACTGAATCAGGAGTGCTTTGATTACGAGATTAAAGTTGAATGTTGTGATTGTAGGACATTACCTCCTCCTACGACACCTACACCCTCTACCACAACAGAAACAACAACTCCACCTCCACCACCTACGACTACAACAATTCCTACACCTTCTACCACAACAGAAACAACAACAACAGCTCCACCACCTACAACTACCACTACAACACCATCTACAACACCAGTCCCAACTTGCCCAGGGGGGAATGTTGTGAGTTGTGCTTGGTCAGAATGGATCAATCTTGGAAAGCCCACACCGGGCCCCGAAGGTGGAGACAATGAATCGATCCAGAAGATCATTTCTGCTGGTCATCACATCTGCTCAGCTCCAGCAAATGTTCAGTGTAGAGCTGTTGCATATCCAGCTCTTACCCTGTCACAACTGGGACAAGATGTAACTTGCAATAGAGACACTGGTCTGATATGTAACAACAAACAACAAGGGCTTAATCAGGAGTGCTTTGATTACGAGATTAAAGTTGAATGTTGTGGTTGTCCAACTTCACCTCCTCCTACGACACCTAAACCCTCTACCACAACAGAAACAACAACAACAATTCCTACACCTTCTACCACAACAGAAACAACAACAACAGCTCCACCACCTACAACTACCACTACAACACCATCTACAACACCAGTCCCAACTTGCCCAGGGGGGAATGTTGTGAGTTGTATTTGGTCAGAATGGATCAATCTTGGAAAGCCCACACTGGGCCCCGAAGGTGGAGACAATGAATCGATCCAGAAGATCATTTCTGCTGGTCATCACATCTGC
The DNA here is from genome assembly GCA_014773175.1 of Lucifuga dentata. Lineage (NCBI taxonomy): Eukaryota > Metazoa > Chordata > Actinopteri > Ophidiiformes > Bythitidae > Lucifuga > Lucifuga dentata. The sequence goes on from VXCM01000403.1 coordinate 36,301, forward strand.
TCAGCTCCAGCAAATGTTCAGTGTAGAGCTGTTGCATATCCAGCTCTTACCCTGTCACAACTGGGACAAGATGTAACTTGCAGTAGAGACACTGGTCTGATATGTAACAACAAAGAACAAGGGCTTAATCAGGAGTGCTTTGATTACGAGATTAAAGTTGAATGTTGTGGTTGTCCAACTTCACCTCCTCCTACGACACCTAAACCCTCTACCACAACAGAAACAACAACAACAATTCCTACACCTTCTACCACAACAGAAACAACAACAACAGCTCCACCACCTACAACTACAACACCATCTACAACACCAGTCCCAACTTGCCCAGGGGGGAATGTTGTGAGCTGTTCTTGGTCAGAATGGATCAATCTTGGAAAGCCCACACCGGGCCCTGAAGGTGGAGACAATGAATCAATCCAGAAGATCATTTCTGCTGGTCATCACATCTGCTCAGCTCCAGCAAATGTTCAGTGTAGAGCTGTTGCATATCCAGCTCTTACCCTGTCACAACTGGGACAAGATGTAACTTGCAATAGAGACACTGGTCTGATATGTAACAACAAACAACAAGGGCTTAATCAGGAGTGCTTTGATTACGAGATTAAAGTTGAATGTTGTGGTTGTCCAACTTCACCTCCTCCTACGACACCTAAACCCTCTACCACAACAGAAACAACAACAACAATTCCTACACCTTCTACCACAACAGAAACAACAACAACAGCTCCACCACCTACAACTACCACTACAACACCATCTACAACACCAGTCCCAACTTGCCCAGGGGGGAATGTTGTGAGTTGTGCTTGGTCAGAATGGATCAATCTTGGAAAGCCCACACCGGGCCCCGAAGGTGGAGACAATGAATCGATCCAGAAGATCATTTCTGCTGGTCATCACATCTGCTCAGCTCCAGCAAATGTTCAGTGTAGAGCTGTTCTTTATCCAGGTCTTACCCTGTCACAACTGGGACAAGATGTAACTTGCAATAGAGACACTGGCCTGATATGTAACAACAAACAACAAGGGCTTAATCAGGAGTGCTTTGATTACGAGATTAAAGTTGAATGTTGTGGTTGTCCAACTTCACCTTCTCCTACGACACCTACACCCTCTACCACAACAGAAACAACAACAACAATCCCTACACCTTCTACCACAACAGAAACAACAACAACAGCTCCACCACCAACAACTACCACCATAACACCATCTACGAAACCAATCCCAACTTGCCCAGTGGGAACAGTTATGAGTTGTGCTTGGTCTGAATGGATCAATCTTGGCAAGCCCACACCAGGCTCTAAAGGTGGAGACAATGAATCGATCCAGAAGATCATTTCTTCTGGTTATCACATCTGCTCAGCTCCAGCAAATGTTCAGTGTAGAGCTGTTCTATATCCAGCTCTTACCCTGTCACAACTGGGACAAGATGTAACTTGCAATAAAGACACTGGTCTGATATGTAACAACAAACAACAAGGACCAAATCAGGAGTGCTTTGATTACGAGATTAAAGTTGAATGTTGTGATTGTAGAACTTTACCTCCTCCTACAACACCTACACCTTCTACCACAACAGAAACAACAACAACAGCTCCACCACCTACAACTACAACAATTCCTACACCTTCTACCACAACAGAAACAACAACAACAGCTCCATTACCTACAACTACCACCACAACGCCATCTACGACACCAGTCCCAACTTGCCCAGGGGGGAATGTTGTGAGTTGTGCTTGGTCAGAATGGATCAATCTTGNACACCAGTCCCAACTTGCCCAGGGGGGAATGTTGTGAGTTGTGCTTGGTCAGAATGGATCAATCTTGGAAAGCCCACACCAGGCAATAAAGGTGGAGACAATGAGTCCATTCAGAAGATAATTGCTGCTGGTTATCACATCTGCTCAGTTCCCGTAAATGTTCAGTGTAGAGCTGTTCTGTATCCAGGTCTTACCCTGTCACAATTGGGACAAAATGTAACTTGCAATAAAGACATTGGTCTGATATGTAACAACAACCAACAAGAGCCTAATCAGGAGTGCTTTGATTATGAGATCAAAGCTGAATGCTGTGGTTGTCCAACTTCACCTCCTCCTACAACACCTACACCTTCTACCACAACAGAAACAACAACAGCTCAGCCATCTACCTTGCATGTTGTGACAGGTGGAACACCTTCACACTCTACTGACAAGAACGTTTGTGGCTATTGCTTTTATAATGGTACAGCCTATCTCCCTGGTAAGTTTTGAAAACTAATGAGAAATGCTTTTTAATAGCTCTGGCTTTTTGGTTGCATCACCACTGTCCTTGCAACCATGACTAATACAATCAGTGTGGTCCACTGCAGATTTTTCTGTGTATACTTAAAGGTTAAATACTGCTCATACTTGAAAATGCAGAGATTCTAGAAAATATTTGACAGTACCAACTGACATACTTGCAGAGAATTACATTTAATTCATTGAAGAAGTTTAAACTAATGAAAATTCAATTCAATGTAATAAGACCACTCCAAAAGATATAATTGGGGGGGGGGGGGGGGNGGGGGGGGATTCATAAAACAAATCACTAAATAAGTGTCATGAAAATTGAAGCTCATTCATAAAGCTTTCCTTATTTTAATCTGTGTGTGTGTGTGTGAGTGAGAGAGTGTGGGTGAGAGACAGTGCAGCAAATGAGAATGTGTGAGAGATCAGATCAAAACTCACTGTTTAAATAAACTGATCAGCTGAGTGGGCTTACTGAGTCCTCCACTAATATTGGTAACCTTGGTAAATAAAAGCAAAATCAGCTGTGAAAAAATCTTAATTGTTTATCTTCTTGCTCTTTCAGTCAAAATGTTAACAAAAGAATAACCTTTAATTAGAGTAAACTAATTGAAATTTTAAAAAAATTCTTATCATGAAACAAATATTTTTCTCAATCAGTTTGGTGGCATCTGATCGTAGTTTTGGAGACTTTCTGACCCCAAAACCAACTAACATCTATAATTCTGCAGCTGTGATTCTTGGAGATTCTTTGTCTGCTTGAACCATCATCATCATCATCATCCTCACTGTGTGTGGAGTCAATATAGACACATGTCTTCTTCCAGGACCATTCATAAAAAGATTTGTTTCATGATAAGAATTTACTTTTCCTTTTGTTTTACTTTAATTAAAGGTTATATTTGTATTAATATTTTCAATGAAAGATCAAGAAGATAAACATGAAGGCATTTTTTCACAGCCCATTTTGCTTTTATATACCAAGGTTGCCCATATGTGTGAAGGGCCCTGTAACTACCAAATTTATTGATCACACGTGAGGCAAATACAGTTAAACCACTGCCCAGATATCATGCTGATGAAGTCTACCACCAGAATGAAACGCATCTTAGTCTTATTGTGAGGGGGTGTTTTATGAATTACTTTCCATGTAAATAACATGTAAATTGACATGTAAATAAAGAAATACTGTAGTAATGCCTTTTTCAAGAGCAACGATAAAATATACCAGTTACAGACATTTATGAATGAGGGAATGTGTCTGTGTGATGATATTTGCCCTTAGCAACATGGTAAGTCATATGCAAAGCTTTGTAAATCTGGCCCTTAACTTTTTAATTTGCTATTTGTGAATTACTGTTGAGACAAAACAGACTTTTTTATAGATCTTTTCAGTAATACAAATGATATATTTGAGGTTTTCATTTGTAATTATGCAGCAAAGCATAGATGACATTGTGTGTAATATCAGCATTTGTAAAGTGTTCTGACAGACCAATGATTTTCAACAATCCCATGGTCTTTGTTTCAGGTACCATAATATACAATATATCTGACCCTGAAGGCTACTGTTACACAAGTTACTGTAATGAAAGCTGTGAGGTTGTGTTCACACACTACCAGTGTGTCGTTCCCACCTCCCCTCCAAAACATCAGGACTGTATTGAAGTGCATCCTCCAAGAAAGGTATTTCGTCTGTCCATTCTGTGCATATTTAACTTTGATTTGGGCCGCTGCTGAGCAATTCTGCCAAATACCACAAACAGAATTTGATTTCCTTTTGATTTCGTGTGACTGATTTTCATGATTTTGACTGATGTCCTTTAATTACATGAATTTCCCTCATAGGATGGTGAAAGTTGGAAGGAAAGCTCCTGTGTAAATGGAACATGTCTCGATGGAAAGGTGTCGTATGACTACATACGCTGTGACAATAAGACATCTGTGGTGTGTGAAAACAACTTTCCTGCTGTCATTGTGTATGATGATGACCACTGCTGCGACCACTACGAATGCCAGTGTAAGTCAAGTCAAAATGCTGCTGGATTGTTTGATTTGATTGAGTTTATTCTGATGTCTTGCTAATCATTGTACCTTCTTTATATTCCTTTTTTGTGTTAAATGTGTTTTCTATAGGTATCTGCTATGGTTGGGGAGATCCCCACTATGTCACCTTTGATGGCACCTACTACGGTTTTCAAGGGAACTGTTCCTATTGGCTTATGAAGGAGATCTTACCCAAATACAACTTCAGTGTTATGATTGATAACTACTACTGTGGTTCAGTTGATGGCTTGTCTTGTCCTCAGTCTCTTACCATCTTCTACCAGCACTACAAGATCTTTATTACACAGAAGGATAACAATGGTGTTTTCACAAACGAGGTAATTTAATAGCACTACCACCATTTTTAAATGACCATAGCTGTGGTTTTGCATGTTTGAACCCAATATACTGTATACATCCCAGTTACTTTACTGACAACCATTTTCCAAAACATACTGCTGGAGAGGTAAATGCTAAAATTGTTTTTCCTACTTTCCTTACTGCCACTGGTTTCAGTTCATTCCAGTAGCTATAAAAATCAAAGTGTAGAGACTGAATTGTGATGTAGATAAATAATCCATCACAGCATCTATTAAATGTTTTTGTCAAAGTAAATTTATTTATCCAGTCTAACTCAAAGCTGCATGGAAGAAAATGTATGACTCCGCCAGGGAATGTAGTCCCAGGAAAAGACTACTTTTGCAAAGAAATTAAAATGACTGTGCCTTCTATAATTGGACATAAGTGTTAGCAGACAAATTATTGAATTTTAAGGTGGGTGTATCACCTGAACATTTGATTTTGAAAGATTAAGGGATTCAGCAAAATAACATGAGAAGTAAAATATAGTTTTATGTTTTGGAAAGTGGTTGGCAGTAATGTTACGGGTATACGGTTAATATTTATTGGGCAAAACAGCTCCCCTTTTGTTAAATGCAGCCACTGGTTTGGTCTTGTACCCAAACTTGACCTGATCCTAATATGAAATGGAACAGATTGGCTTGGAAATCATCATGCAGTAAGCTCTGCAACGAATGCTGTAACGGTTGTTCTTTGACATTTGTATTATAACGGTTCTCTTTTTAGATTTACGTGAATGACAAGCATGTAAACCTTGCACACCAGAATTTTCACTTCCGTATTACCACCACTGGCATCACTACTGTGCTCGTCATCCCTGCCATCTATGCCAAAGTCACCTTTTCAGGGCTCATTTTCAGCATCTACCTGCCCTTTAGCAAATTCAGCGGCAACACCGAGGGACAGTGTGGTCAGTTCTACTGCAGATCTTAATTATATCTTTAGATTTCAACCTCTGCTTAAAATATTGAACATATTATGCACCTATTGTACCTGTGTTTTGGTTGTAATTTTACAAAAACCCAGTTAACAGTACATTGGTCTCTGCATGATTCTAGTGATTCATATGAAAAACAGCAGTATTCCACTAATTATGTGGGTTTTTGTAGGCACATGTGACAACAACAGAAAAAATGACTGCATGTTACCCAGCGGAAAAATTGATCCATCATGTCCTGATATGGCTCATAAATGGCGTTCGCATTATAACGACAGTGACTGTGAACCAGTCAACCCCACACCGACGCCGAGGCCCGATTACTGCAACACAACCATCTGTGATGTCATCAAGAGCAGGTAGGACGAAAAAGAGCAAAAGAAACGTTCCCTAGTTCGAATTTTATTTTTCACATACCTAATAAATCAATAAGTAATTTACTTGTATTTTTGTATTTTACTCAATTGGATTTGGATTTATAGACACTGAGCATTAATTTACATTATCATCTACAAACAGTCATCAGCCATTATCAGTCATCATCACTAAATAGCTTTTAGTGTGGATGAGGATCAATAGCGTGATGCGTAGCACAAAATGTTTTCAGCTGTATTATTGCAAATGAATCAGACTTTATTAAGAACATTAAGCTGCATAGTTTATGCATGTACCAGCCACAAGCAACATCAAGGTCAGATTGGGCGGGACTTTTCCCGGTAGGCCACAGCCATTGGTGGGCTGGCTGGTGGCCTCTGCACTGCACAACGTAATATTAATTAAAATTAACTTAAACTAAGCAAACATAATTTTTTTCTTTCATAATTTTCTTGGCANTAATATTAATTAAAATTAACTTAAACTAAGCAAACATAATTTTTTTCTTTCATAATTTTCTTGGCACCGAGAAACAGCGGACAATTACGGACTTATTCGCCCCACCTCTGGCATCATTGGCATTTTTGTCTGGCCATATCACACTATACCCCCCACCCCCGCAAGACACCTTAGAGAACCTGTAAAAATTAGGATCCCAATCCAACCCTGGCTCCCAATTGTTTACAGAACCTCCACATTTATGGGCAACCATGGTAAAGAAAAGTAAAATAGACTGTTAAAAAAGTCTTATTGTTTACCTTCTTGATCTTTCATTCAAACTATTAACAAAAATATAGCTTTCAATTAAAGTAAAATAATTGAAAAGAAAAAAGAAATTTGAAAAATAGTTTTCTCAATTGACCTGGAAGAGGATGTGTGTGGAGAAAAGTATTTGTTTCATGATATGAATTTATTTTTCCTTTCAATTAAATGTTCTGAATCCTGACTAAGAATCACATCTTTCCGCAGCGTGTTTGAGGCTTGCCACAAGCTCATTGACTACAATCCATTTATTATGGCCTGTAAGTTTGATGTGTGTCAGATGCACACCAGCAAGATCGGCTGCACCAGTATACAAACATACGCTGATGCCTGTGCTGAAGCCGGAGTGTGTGTGGACTGGAGGAGTGCCACCCATGGACTCTGTGGTACGCCGCAAAACGTTATGAGGACATTTCACACTAATATCAGTCATCATCACGAATGTTCATTCTCCCTTCATCTCTGAACAGAACATAAATGTCCAGATGATCAAGTGTATAAGGCCTGTGGTTCTCAAGTGGAGCTAACCTGTGATTCCTGGTACTGTGATTCAGCTCATTCATTCATTCATTCATTCACTCTCCTGCTGTATGTGGTCCTCACCAGTATGCTGTTGTGTTCCTCAGGTACAATGAGAAATTCATCTATGCCGTCAATGCATTCAGCGCCATGACAAACAATAAGCTGGAGGGTTGCTTCTGCCCCAACGGCACCATACGCCTGAGCTCCAGCTCAGATCAATGCGTGCACAACTGTGGTAAGAGACACAACTGCAATGTTGTGACAGTCAGACCAAATCCCCTAAGTTATATGGTGGTATATGATATGTAAAATTGTATCCTGGTTAAGCAGAAAAGCATGAATTATGAATGAATTTTAAAGGATCAAAACAGTAATTTTGTGTGTTTGAGCCCAATAAATACAACCTGTTACAAGTTACATTACTCCAACCATTTCCCAAAACATACTACTGGAGCAGTAAATACAAGAATTGTTTTTCCTACCTTTCCTACTTTACCTGCTTTGGAAAATGGTTGATAGTAAAATAACATGTATGTGAATAATTGGGCTCACACATGCAAAATCACCAGTATGGTCCTTTAAGACCTCCTGCTTAATTTAGTTACATTAATGAAATCTAATATCTGAATCAGACAGCTTTGGAGATACTTTTCATCTTTAAATTGAGTTAGTCTATCAGTTACTCCTGCTTAGTCTACACTATGGTTTCAGTTTTAGATGGTATGATTCCTCAGAAATATTCACAGTTTTACAATTATTTATTATGTAACACACACACACACACACACACACACACACGAAACAAATGCTGTAAGCATGAACATTTTTGTTCCTGTGTATAAAAAATTCACCACATGTTGGCCAGGAATCCAACCCAGGCCAAGTGCTATAAGGGCAGCTATTCTAATCACTATACCACGAACGTGACATGTTTGCATTAACTGCTAAATGATGGTGCTAAACTAGGACAAATCACCAATTAAACTTGCTGCTAACATTAGCTAGTGAAGTGTTTTACCTTAAACCTGCTGCTAACATTAACTAATGGGTGTTGTTTTACATTAAACCTGCTAGCATTAGCAGGTTTAATGTAAAACAGTGGGGTGTTGTTTGATCTTAAACCTGCTGTTAATATTAGCTAGTGTTAACCCCCTTTAACCCACAAGCAAGCAGCATCCACAAGCACAAACAACGGAGGAGTTTTTGTTGTCTGTGTATTCATGGGAACAAATCAGTGAAAATGACATTTTATTATCGTTTCTCCCAATAGACCTTTGTCGGTTGTCAAATGGAAAAAGGAAGAAGGTAAACCGCTTTTCACAAAACTTTAACACACACACACACACACACACACACAATGCCTGTTTGATTCATACTGAGGTTTCACCTGAACTATGACGTGATAAATACTGTGTCCTGCTGTGTCCTCAGCCTGGTGAAACGTGGATGGACGGCTGTGAAAAGTGTACATGTGAAGACACACTGCAGGTCAGCTGCCATCCCATTTCCTGTCCGACACTGCCATCACTCACCTGTGACCAAGAAGGTCAAATCAAGGTCACAGACATAGTTGACTGCTGTCCAAAGGAGAAATGTGGTAAGTAATACCAAGAAGATGTCAAGTCTTAATAGCATGCTGCAGTCATAATAGCATGCAGCAGCAATAGCATGCGGACATAACAGCATGCTGCAGACACAATAATGCTGCAGACAAGTTGATGAATGTCAGTGGTTAAAAAAAAAGACAGAGAACTCTTTTTTTGTTTTTAAGCCTTGTGATTGGCTGATGTGAATAATGAATGATGGATCTGTGTTTGGACAGAATGTGACGTGAAGCTGTGCTCTGCTGCGCCTGAGTGTCCACCCGGGTTCACTCCCAACGCCACGATGGGAGTCTGCTGTCACAAATACACCTGTGGTAAGTGTACCTGTGTGTGTGTGTGTGTGTGCGTGTGTGCATGCGTGCGTGTGTTTCTAATGCCTTCATTGATTGTTCTCATGGTTTCTATTACAGTGCCTAAAAAGAACGTGTGTGTTTACAAGAACCACGAATATCAGGTAAGAATTCTGACCTCCCACTTCACAACAGAACAGAACAGAACAGAACAGAACAGAATAGAATAGAATAATGCAGGGGATCACACTGGTGATTTTGGATCTTTGAATAAATACAACCCTCGGACATGTTACATTACTGACAACCATTTCCCAAAGCGTACCACTGGAGTGATAAATATTAGAATTGTTTTTCCTACCTTCCAGGTTTCAGTTCATTCCAGTGTGACATAAAAATCAATTTGTAGAGACTTGAAACATGCTTTTTTGTTTTTTGTTTTTTTTTTTGTTAGAAGTTACTTAATTTAAAAAATCCAAGACAGAGCTACTTGGAAGACAATGTATGTTTCTGCCAGGGAAAATAGTCCCAGGAGAAAACTGCTTGAACAGAGAAATTAAAATGACTGTGCTTTCTATAATTGTGTACAAACAGGAAAAACACTGAATTTTAAGGTGCATGAATATTTGATTTTGAAAAGATTATGGGATTTGAGAAAATAACAGGAAAATTAAAACACGGTATTATGTTTCTGAAAAAGGTTGTCAGTAGTTTAATGTGTATGTGAGTAGTATTTATTTGGTTCGAACATGCAAAAACACTAGTATGGTCCTTTAAGTTCCATATATTATGTTGCCTCGGGTTTTGCGTTAGTTATACAAATACAGATGTTGATAGTGTTAGAAATAAAAAAAAAACTTTAAAAGTGATTTACTTAAAAGCATTAAACTTCTAAATCTCTACTTCTGTATTTCTAATTCTATAATTTCATTATTTATATTTTTTATATCTTCTGTATGTATGTATTTATTTGTTTGCTTAATGTGTGTTTAGACAATTTGATTAACTGGGAATGTGTTAAATTTACATTAAAATAGTGTTATTAAACAAACTATCTGTGTTAGTGGGGCCCCAATTTCAAAATCAGTTTAGGCCCCCAAAATGCTGCAGCCGGCCCTGGGGGTGTGTGTAGCATGTTTCCACTGAACAAAGATCCTTTGAAATCTTTATGTACTGTGTTCAATGTGTATTGTGCGTATTGTGAACATACAATGTGTGCACTGACCTGTTGACTCCTCCCCTCCAGGTTGGAGACCTAGTTCCCGTGCACAAGTGTTTAACGTGCACCTGTAGTGACGTGAAGGATCCATTCAGCCACCTGAACAAAGTAGAATGCAAAAATGTAACATGTGACACACACTGTGCAGTGGTAAGTCTGTCCCCCTTACACACACACACACACAGTTTTTATGTACTGATGAGGGCATTCATTGACCACATCGTTCCCATTCATTCGTTCTCCCATCATAACTTAAAAAGCAGCTCTGGTGTCATGTTAATGTTTGTGTTGATAGAATCTGAACTTTCATAAAAATGTTTCTGTCTTCTTCTGCAGGTTTTCCACTTTAGATCTGACAGATTTATTTACTCTGGTAATGGCTGAATCCTAGAAAATCAGCGGATTAAAACCACATATTTGATTTCATCTACAGATTCCACCAGCGTCATTAGAGTAGAGTCTGATGAATCCTGGACTTTAAACATGTCATACACACGTTAACATCACACGTGATGTTAACGTGTTCTCATGACTGCAGAGAAGTTCTAGCACACACAAGTAGGAGGAGCTCATAATACAGCACGCTGTAGTCATTTGTACATATCGTGCATAATATGGAAGTATGGATAATCAGAAAAAAATCATCAGTGAGGATTAGTCATATCCATGGCAACTAGAGAGGTGTAAAGTCCCTCATGATGATGGAAACAGTGAAGCTGATCTCAGCATTAAAACAAACATTCACAGCTCATTTGATTGATGTGTGTGTGTGTGTGTGTGTTCAGGGTTATGAGTACCAAACAATGCCAGAAGAGTGCTGTGGAAAGTGTGTCCAAACGAGATGCATAATCATGCTTCCCAACAACATCACACACACCTTTAAGGTATGTATCTACATGCTGTGTGTGTGTGTGTGTGTGTGAGAGAGAGAGAGAGAGAGAGAGAGAGAGAGAGAGAGAACAAGAAACAAACTGTGGGAATTCATAAAAAGTCACATTAATTTTACGTTAACACCGCAACAACCAAAGTTCATTCATAGCTCACCTTATGCTAATCAGAGCATCTCTGCCCCATTACCCAACCAACACGTTGCTGTCAGGTGTGTCAGGTAAACATGAATATCAGCATATTAATGATCTGCTTCATATGTAAGAGTCACGATTTATCCTGATTTATCTGCTGTTAAAGAGAAACTGACACGTTAAATCAGAAAAGAAACATAAATTCTGCTTTAGAGCTCCATGTTTTAAGAGACCGACATTAGAACAAGAGAAATAAGAATCCACACACTCAAAATTCTCCATTTAAATAAACTGATTAGCTGAGTGCATTTATCAAAGTTATTGATCACTAACACGTCAGACAAATACAACTTAAAACATCATCAGATTTCATGCTGATAAAATTTACTGTCAGACTGAAACTGATCTTCATTTTAGTGTGACAGTGTGTTTTATGTCGTAAATAAGGAAATACTGAGTAATGACAAACTCGTTAGAGACAAACGATAAAAGCTGCTGGTAACAGACGTTTATGAATGACAGAACATGGTCATGTGAACATATTTGTCCTAATCAGCACATTAAGTGAATTTATGAATTCATACTTGCTTTTCATTTTGATTCATTGCTTTTGAAGCATGAAGCACTTTGGATAGATCAGTACAATTCTGACACAGAGGATTACTGTTTATGTTTTTTTTTTATAGATGTACATATATTAGTACTGATGTAATGCAACTAATTAATTAAACTGAAACAGTCAAGAATTATATTTATGTGCAACACTTACAGCATATAATAAGTTATTATGGTTCATGTTCAAGTTTTGGATGTTAGCATGAAATGCACCACCAGAGGGCGCCAACACATCAATATTACACAAAGTAAGATGTGAAGCGTGTCACGTTGTTTCACATATGAAGTTGCTTTTTGTGACATTTCTCTTTATCCTGATGAAGATGAAGTGAGCTTCGGTGTTTGAATGAGGAAGATGATGTGTGAGGATCAGTGCAGTATTTTAACGTCAAATTACTGCTTATCACGTCACATTACTGCTCATCACATTACTGCTCATCATGTCACATTACTGCTCATCACTTTACTGCTCATCACATTACTGCTCATCATGTCACATTACTGCTCATCACTTTACTGCTCATCACATTACTGCTCATCACATTACATTATGCTCATCACATTACTGCTCATTATCATTTATTATCTATCATCATCAATTTTGGTTTGATTGGATGTTTTCTTGTGTGAAACTGAACCAAACCAACAATTTAGTCCCTGATTCAGACCATAACAAACAATTTATGGATATTAAAACACCCAAAGTGGCAAATCAAAGACAAATTCAATATAAAACTTGCAAAAATGAATTCAGACTACAGAGGTTTACTTTTTTTTTTTTTAAGATGANTTTTTTTTTTTTTAAGATGACAGTGACTCTGCCAAAGAAACTCTAATGGTCTGAGCTTCATCATACTGTGTTTTTCTTCAGCCTGGCAGCATCTGGACTCCTGCTGGGAACCCGTGTGTCAAATATGAGTGTGTGAAGATTGGAAATCAGTTCATCACAGTTGAGGCCAAAATCGTGTGTCCCCCCTACGACCCCAAGGAGTGCATACCGGTACGAAAACATACACTATTACCATCATCATCATCATCATGTGACAGCTCTTTGTGATTGAAAGATTTGATGAAACGTAGTCTTACATGTTGTGATTGTGTCTGACCTGCAGGGAACAGAGACCGTCGCTCCGGATGGATGCTGCCACGTCTGTACGTGCTTCATCCATCTTCATTCCATAACACACAAATAATTACACAAATACACACGATTTTCTGCAACTAATGATAAATCAACACAGAGTGATGCAGACATCTTTCATTAAGGTTTTAAGTTCAACATGTCCTGTGCCGTTTATTCCTCTCATCGTGTTCTTCTACCTGCTCCAGGTAACAAAGGTCAGTGCAGCGTGTCGACCACCGGCGTTTACCTGGAGAACGAGGACTGCCGCACGAAAGAGCTGATCAACGTCACTTCCTGTAACGGAGCCTGTGGAACTTTCACCTTGTAAGTTTCTCCTCATGCCGCAAAGTTAAGACAGTCTAATATTCACGAGCAAAGACCATGTGCTACAATTGGTGATGAAAGGTGAAATGATGTGAAAGTGGGTGAAAGTATGGGAGTTGAGGTGTTCGTTGTCTGTGTGGGATGGATGAGGTGTCGCTTGGAATGGTAGTGCCTCAGCAATCCACGTCTCAGGCATTGTAACTTCCATGGGGGGGGGGGNGGGGGGGGGGGTAGGATGAGAAGATGAGTAGGGTAAAGGGATGGATGATGGATACAAGGACAGACTGGGTAGACTGAACCTGAGTAAAATTGGCCCTCAACTAATGCAAAACTCTGGGAAAGTAGTCTCAGTCGTTTTGTGCTTGTTGTGCTGCTATTATTTTTTAGATATTAAATAATATTTTATAGGTCATTCTGAAGTCATTCAGCATCACAACCTGCTCCAAACTGATCCAAAATGGTCTTGTTTGTTTGTGCTGATTTTGGGTCAGTTTGGAGCAGGTTGGGGAGTATTTTCCCTGAGTTTTGTGTTAGTTGGGGGATAACTTCACTCAGGTGCAGACTGAGGGCAATATGAGAAGATGAAGAGATGAGGAGAGTAAAGGCATGGAAGGATGATGAGAGGTTAGAGGATGAAGGGATGGGTAGGGTGAAGGGATGGATGATGGATGATGATGTTTGGTTTATCAGGTATTTTTGGAGGTGGGGTTGAGGCGTGGTCGCTGCTCCCAAGCATAGGTTAACTTGTGAACTTCGTTTGACCTCATGAAATATCTTTAAACACTTTATTACTTTCTAATCCCAAATTTTTCACATTTCTCCTGCTTCCCTCCTCTTCCTCCCTCCTGTCGCAGCTACTCCTCTAAAACAAACACCTTGCAGCACTCCTGCTCCTGCTGTCAGGAGGCGGCTACGTCTCAGCGTCAGGTCCAGCTCTCCTGCACCAACGGCACCGAGCTCAGCTACACCTACACACACATCGACGCCTGCAGCTGCTTCCAGACGGAGTGCGCTGCGACTGACCGCAGCACAGCCGTTACTCCGTCCAGCCTGAAGTCACATCGCCGCAGGAGATAAGCAAACATGACGGCGAGCAAAAGCAATGGCCACTAAAAATGTCTTCATACATGAATCTATTTATGTGTAATGTGTTACCTTCATTTTAGCTTGTTTAGATTACAAGGCTCAACAATAAAGCTCCTCGCTGCAGGCTAAGCATGTCCATCTTTGTCCTGGCTTTATTGCTGCAGGCACAGTGCGTGTGTGTGTGCATGCATGTGTGCTCTAATGTGCAGGGCTGTAGATAAGCAATGTGCAGGAGCTCACCCTCAAAGGGAAAATATGCAAGTCTGCTCTCCCATTAAGTTCATACCTTGAGTCAAGAGACTTGAGAGGGAGATCTCTCTCTCTCTCTCTCTCTCTCTCTGTCCTGAGCAGATTATCCTGAGATTGTCCTGAGTGAGGAAAGCAGACACACCTGCTGCAGGTAGAGAACTGCAGCACAAACAGCTCAACACATGCATTTAGCTGTGAACCATAAAGATCCTGCAAGATTCCTCTACATTGTGTTTGAGCATCAGGCAATAATGAAGTTAAAGAGGCACTGAGCGCACACACTGTACTCAGACAAACAGGTGTGCATGTGTGTGCACGTGCACTCATCCTTGCACAAACGGATAACACAGACATATGCCATGATTAAGAAATTAGCTTTGTAAAGTTTGACAACATTATGTGTGTTTGGAGGCATTTTACAGAAATGGAGGATTCTGTGAGCCAATCAGATTTAGTTTGTCACAGGTGAAGACAAAACAGCACACCTGCACATTTCTGCTTTGTTTCTCAGACTACAGCAGAGATTTCATGGTACTCGTTTCACTGCCGGACTGAAAACATAATATACACCTCTGACAATGTGCTGCAATCTATATTTTACCATTTCTACATAAAATAATTTAATAACAAATCTCCGGTTAGATCAAATCCAGCTGAACAATCCTTTCCTTTTGATGTCACGTCATCTTCTAACAAACTGCTGAAACATTCGTATTAGTGCTTGTTTCTCTCACACACACACACACACACACACACACACACACACACACACACACACAGCCTGTTATTTGAAAGTTGGTTAAATTACTTTTTTTTATTCTGTTCTTCTCCTTAGTTACCGTCAAAGTTCCTACACGTAAACATTTAAAGCTCTGATTAAAAATGTTAGTGCTTTTTTATTTATTTATTTTTTTAAAGAATAAAAAAGAAAAAAATGTTGGTGCTCAGCAGTATTAGCATAATAATTTTTTTTAATGCACATTAATATGACAAAAAGCATGAGCTGTACTGAAACAGGATCTAATTATGCATAATTTAGCATCCTGTACTCACACCAGAATAATAAAAAGTATGACTACGTATGATTCAGTTTATGGGATAATCTTTGCTTCAGTTAATGAAGCTGTGCTGCTTGTTTTAGGATTATTAAGGAGGGTGGAGGTTTGGTTTATAATTTTATTTATTTATTTTTTTTAATAGGGACATTTTACCTCCGTCAAGCAGGTTTTGTGATCACCTGCATTTGTTTGTTTGATTTTATTATTTGCAGAATATCTGAAAAGTTATGGATGCATTTGGATGATATTTAGGGGACAGATAGAAAATGTTAAGGAGAAAAGGTGATTAAATTTTGGATCATGTGATCCAGAACATATGCAGGATCCAGAAGAAGGTTTAGCTTACAAACAACTCCTCATAAGCAGGCGTGCACACACAAAGGGTCTCATTTGCATCCCTAGACAGAGTATACTATGTGAAAGGTCACGTGATTCTTGTGTGATGTTCTTGTCAATGTATAAAGGTTGTATGTCAACAAGTTAAAGTATTTTAAATGTTTACATTTCTATGTAAATCATACTTAGTTCACTGTGTTTCTTTAAAGACCGCACCTTCTCGACGGTCCCTAGGCTCTTTCTCTTACAAAGCTGCAGAGGTAATATGTTCTTATTAAACACACATGGAAATGGTGAAAATGTTTATAAGAAGGCACTCAGAGAGCACATACCTCCACCAAGACCAACAAAATCCCCAAACCAAATAAATCCCTTTGGATCCCGTGTGATCCTGAATTTGATTAAATCACCGTTAAAATAAGCAGATCTTCCTTTTGTTAAAATAAATGAGCCACCAGGTGAAATTTGATTGAAATTAGCCTATTAGCATTGATTTTATAGGCTAAAAACTTCTTCTTGATCCTGTGTTTGACTATGTGTGTGTGCGTGTTTGGCGTGTGTGCATGAAGTGGCTTCCACTCTGACCTCTGGTAACCTGTTACATTAGCTGAGTTCTGTCAGTCATCAAGTCGTGCGAGGCGACTTTCACCTCCGTGTGCGTTGACTCGGCCACATCCTGATTCCCATTTGCTGCTCAGCACCGCGTGTTTGCTCAGGACGCGGAGATAAAGGTCTCATAGAAAGATCAAGGTGAAGTCGTGATGACAGAACAGCCAAACATGCCACCTGGAAGCACACCACAGATAAAATATGAAACAAACGCTCCCAGTGTGACATAGTGCTTTTGGGCAAGGCGGGAGCACACAGCACACATCCTCAGGTCAAAGCTTTTCACAGGTTAATGGGTGGGGAGCACAGGTATTCTTAGGCGTCTTGGTAAACAAGGATGTTTACTTACTTTAATACTTATCAAGTTAAATATGTCAAAGTAGGAAAATGAGCTTGCTGAGCAGCACGGAGCAGAAACAGCTGTTTGCACGTGTACATTGCACTAAAAACGTATTTGCCTCCTTCCTGATTTCTGTTTTTGCATATTGTCACACTGATAGTATCAGATACTCAAACAGAATTTAATATAAGACAAATACAGCCTGAGTAAACATAAAATACAGTTTTTAAATCATTTCATTTGTTAAAGGACAAAGGCTCAAACACCTGTAAAACCATGTGAAAAAGTAATTAAACCAGATCCAGATTCTGATCCAGATCACCTCCATATTTTAATCTCTTCTTCCTCTTGACATTTTCTATGTGTCCCCCAAATCTCATCTAAATCCGTCCATGACTGTTCCAGATATCCTGCTAACAAACAAACAAACACCGATGACCATATGACCTCCTTGGCAAAGAAGGGGGCCAATGATGAAGGTTTTGGAAGGGATGACATATTATTTCTAACAAAGAAACATGATCTGTCAAACTAAGGCGACCTCTGACCTCACCTGGCTCTCCTGGTTGAACGTTGGGAGAAAATCAGCTGGACGTATGAATGACCACATGGACTCAAACACAAGTGACATTCAGCTGATTCCTAAATACCTGCATTAAGGCTGGTGCTTTTATTCTGAAGTCTTCTCCATCATCTGCAGCGGGTGTGACACTTTCTTCTGTGACCTGAGTAAATGTGTGTCTGTAGATCTGCTGTCTCACTGAAGCATCAGCGCTCATATTGCTGCTCCACAACATCCATTTCCTGAGCTGCAGACTGCAAGGAAAAAGATAAACCAAGAATCAAAGAATTGCAGAAAATACAACAGCACCCCCATAGTGAGAAAAAGACAATTTAAAGGACCAGACTGGTGATTTTGTATGTTTAAACCCAATAAATACTATCTGCATATACATTACATTGCTCACAACTATTTTTCAAAACTCTGTATTTTAGTTTTCGTGGGTTTTTTTTTTTTTTTTTTNGGTTTTTTTTTTTTTTTTGCCAGATTCCCTAAGCTTTCAAAATCAAATGTTCAGGTGATACAAACCTTAAAATTCAATGTTTCATCTACTAACACTTATGCACGATTGTAGACGACGCGGTCATTTTAATTTCTTGGTAAAAGCCGTCTTCTCCTGGGACTATATTCCATACATTATCTTTTGTACAGCTCTGTTTGGACAGGTTAAATAACGTTATCTTGACAAAAAATAAATTTGGTTTAAAAACTCTACAAGTTAATTTGTATAGTGTACTGGAATGAACTGAAACCAATGGCAGTCTGGAAGGTAGGAAAAACAATTCTAATATGTATTGCTTCAGTAGTCTATTTGGGAAATGAATTGCAGTAAAGCAACATGTAAGCAGGTTGTATTTATTGGGCTCAAACATGCAAAATCACCAGTATGGTCCTTTAATGTGAACCACCACAACCAGACCCAGACAGCCTGGAAGTGACACGCCACCATCTTGTCATCTCTCTTCATAACGTGTGTGAGTGTTTCTGTCAGAATGTCATCCACAGTGAGAAATAACCTGTGACCGCGACAAAGTTACACACACACACACACACATGCACGGTGATTCATAAAACAGCCATATTTAACATATAGTATTTCCTTATTTACATGACAGGAAGTGATTCATAAAACACACCGTCATGCTAAAATGAAGACGAGTTTCAGTCTGATGGTAAATTTCATCATATGATGTTTTAAACTCTATTTGTCTCATGTGTCAGTGATCAATAAATTTGATAAAAACATTCAGCTGATCAGTTTATTGAAATGGAGAGTTTTGATCTGATTTTCACACTTTCTAGACAGATTCATCAAGCATCTCTCTCTCTCTCTCTCTCTCTCTCTCTCTCTCTCTCTCCCGCATCAATGAGTTCCAAACAGTATCCTCAGGTTAAACCTCTGCATGTCACAGTCCCCCCCCTCCCCACCAAGACAGATTTTTACCTTAAGGCATCGTCCATCCATCATCTATCATCCATCCATCATCTATCATTCATTCATCCATCCATCCATCATCCATCTCACCTTGCTGAGTCCAATTGACAGAATTTATATGTCTAAATATTGGAGCATAATTTGCCTGTTTCAGAGTGTAGATATGTGATAATACGTTCAAACCCTGAACTTTTGTTTGACAGGTGACGAGTTTCATTATATTGCTTTAAAATGGACAAAATGATTTTGCTTTAAAATGGACAAAATTAAAAACTGACATATTGGGGATAGCTAAAATGAACTAATTTGTTTTGGGTTTTTTTTGGGGGGGGGGGGTTTAAAAAAAAAAAAAATCACTAAAGTTCCTTAAACGTATCACATGTTGAAGGATAGCTACTGCATGCTGTTTCATTAGGGAGGGTCGGCTAAGGTCGACTAAGTCAATTGCATGTAATCAAAATATGCCTTACTTATCTGTTTTAACTATATTTTTATATTGCTACCAAGTGCATTTTGTGCCTGTTGAACTGTACCTGAATAAATATAAAAAAAATATATAAATACTACATGTTGAATGAGTGGACCACTCCAGACAAAACATTTATATTTTTTCATTAAGTAAAACTCACGCATTGACTTGGTCAGCAATTTTCTCCCACGGCAACTCACGCTGCTGCTATGTTGCTTTTTTTTCTAAATATATGCTGGTACTCCACATGGAGTCATTCATATTTCTAACTCTACTGGAGAGAAATAGGAGGATCGAGCCCTTTTTTTTTCCTGCTGCCATGGTGAATTGTATTATCGGTATTCCATTGATGAGGCTTTTTAGTCTCCTCACACAAGCCTTTACTCAGAGTTGATTGAACCAATTGTTATCACCTGTTCTGAAAAACTCTGACTTTGACAGCTCAGAGTAACTCAACCCAGAGTTCAGGCTGAAACTCAGAGTTTGTTAAACCTGCTTTCTGAAACAGGCCCTAGTAGTCATCCTCATTTGTAAAGTGGATTTGCTTTGCTCTGTTTCCAGCCATGTGATACAGCCACAAGGTGGAATACGGAGCAGCTGATTAATATTAGCAGCTAATTACCTTTTCTTGATTTTCATTGGCTTTTACCTGTAACACCACTAATAATTAACTAATTACACTAATTACATAGAGAGAGTGAGAGAGAGAGAGAAAGACACACACACAGACATACAACAAACACATACAAGTGCTGTGTGCTCCATGGTAGGTTAGGTGTGATCACTTCAGGCTCTGTTTGGGGAAGAGCGGTTGCTGATTGGTTGTAATTGTGCCACATGATTGTTTAAATAATTGTGTTAATTTTGCAGTTTTCACTCTAAATTAATTCATTGAAAGTTCATTGGTTCAGATGTTGTTTCTGTAGTAGGTGACAGGTGCAGATTACCTGATGATTATTGATGGCTATAATTTAAGTTATTTCCTGTGCCGGTACAGAAAAGAAATCAGATCAGCACTTCATCACAGAAGTTTTACTTAAGTTAAGGCAACTTATGGTATCATTTTTGTCTTCTTGTAATATTATTTTGCTAGAGCTTAAAGATCATCTGGAAACATGTATTTGGCATTCCCCTGAAAATGTAACTTCTAATTCATAGAGCGATTCAATCTTTTTTGGGAGTTCATAAATTCACACCAGTTTTGGTTATTAGTGGAGATATGATGGGAACCTCCAAATATTAGACATAAATGTGAGATGCTTCAGCTGCAGAACAGACGTGTTTATGCCAGAACACACACTCACTAAAAACAATATTTAACTGAACATGTCACATGGTTTCACCTGAGCTAAACAGATGAAATCTTTGTTTTCAGAGGTCAATATGTTGTTTATTTTTCAGAACAGGTTAGTTTGACATTCAGGATGTTCAGTAAATTATTTCTTATGTACAAGAAAAAATTATTTATTTGGTATAGGGCTAGGGAAGGAGGTAGCCTTAACTTTGTTGAAAACCTCTTTGAGGTCTACCATATACTCAAGTATAAGCCGAGTTTTTTCTTTTTTTTTTTTTTTTAACCAAATTTCACAATGCAAATTGTGGGTCAGCTTATTTGTGAGTAATTCAAATCGGATCCCAGAGAACAAAATTTCCAGGGGTGGGAATACTACCCATTACCACTACCCATGGAAAATAATTTAATCATACCTTAGAATGAGATATTTCCTCACTAAACATCTTATTCAGCAGATTTTGCAGCGGCCAGTAAGCCGTGATCCATCACTTACGGTAATCAGCTGCTGAAATAAATATCATGTTTACCGGTACATGGATTATTTTCAAAAAATGAGAGGAATACGATGACAATACCCAGAAAAACAGATAATTTGCTAAACAAATAAATTGATGGAACAACATCAGGGGGTCNATACCCAGAAAAACAGATAATTTGCTAAACAAATAAATTGATGGAACAACATCAGGGGGTCGGCTTATATGTGGGTTCGTATTATATACGAACTAGCACTCAAATCCACAGAAACCAACACTGGCTGTTAGAAAAACAGCATTTGTGAAAACGACATTTTCACACCGACATGGTTTGGTTCAGTTTCATCAGACAAGGGTTCGATTCCCTCCTACATCTTGTTTGTGCAGGTCTGAACACGACAACCACAGTTTCTGTCTGCTTACAAACTCTGAGCCATTTGTTTGTAGTCTGAACATGATCCACACAACTTCTCAACCATCTATCTATTGATGTATTGATGTATAGATAATTGTATTGAAACTGAACCAAACCAAGCGGTAAATGCAGCATTGGAACAAGTTTAATCACAGATTCAGACCAGAGGAAACGATCTACATATCTGAAAATGCCTTAAAAGTATTTAGTGACTTAACATGTTGGTTTTTATGTATGACAGGGTAGCTGGAGCCCCTGGGAAACCCCTCGCTTTCTCCATTAGGTGGCCAATAGCTGGCAGGTGGATGACTGCTTGTCTTTCCATGCTGCTTGGTTGAGATGGTGAGATCTTTCATTCACCTGTTCTCAGGTGTGTTCTGGGTTTCTGCTAGGGATGACAATTTCAAGGCTTTGAAACATCTCAACACATTTGGCTATATTATTTCAAAACGTCTCGAAACATCTTGCTCAACGTTAGCATCTACTGGCAGGTGTTGTAACTGCAGCAGTGTTGAATGCCTCCGTGTTCCAAAACATGGAGTTTTCGTGCAGATGCAATCAAACCATCAGTTATTGATTGAGGCCTTGTATTATATACTGTATATGTGATCAGAGATGCACAGTTTGTGCTGATGGTTTATAGACCTTATGACATAAATATTTATCTAATCACATCTATGTCATGGCAACTGACATTTTTTTTTGTTTCTTGTACTTATGAGATGATTATTATGTCTGCATTTTAATTTGTGCCAATTGTTCTATACCAGTTTTCGATTAATCCTTTCCCTTGATTCATTGAAGAAAATTGTGGTGCATGTGGTGGCGTTTTGGCGTAAACCGTCACGACGTCTGCGTGAGAAGTTTCAAAACAGTTGTCGGAACACTGTATTGAAACAGGGCGTGTCGGCATGTTTCCAAACCGTTTGAACTTCCGTGTTGAAATTGCCATCTCGAGTTTCTGCCCTACAGATGATAGTGATTATACAACTGTGTAAATGTTTTTATTTGTACGAGCTGTGATACACACAGGAGGATAGACGGCTGTGTGTGGGAGTGGGTAAATGCAGTCCACTTGCTGGCCAACCATCAGAAGCTTCGGTAGACTGTTGGTCCTGCTGTAACTCTGCATCTTGTTTTTTGTATAATTAATAGTCTCTGTATTTACAGATACCTGGTGCTGTTTTGCCCCACTGCTGGATTTTAGTTGTTTTTAACTGGTTTTAGTTTTTAGAAGGTTTTTAATAATGTTGGAGCAATTGGTGATTGTAGTCATTTGTAGATGTGATGTGAGTCTGACTACAGGCAAGGTTTGCCATATTGCATGATTTAAATTAAGAGCACCTTTGCTAATTGGGGTTTTTAGTTGTTTTCTTTTGTTTGTTTGCAGTGATCTACCACAATATAAAGACTTCTTGTACCCTTACCCATGCTCACCCCCTACTAGGATTTTAATTATCCCTTTTTGCCACATTGCTGTTTTTTCTTAATGACATGTTTATTCTTGATTAGGAATTTAATGCATCGACCTTTTTCTTGATAAGCTGTCTGCTCTTTGTTATAATACTTATGATAAAGTATTATCATAAGTATTATAATAGCCTAATTATAATATCTGCTCTTTATTATAATACGTATCTGTGGGTACCTTCAGTGTCAGTCTAAGGGCAAAGGCCCTTAAATCCACCATTTGGTCACACATATAATGCATTTGACAGACTTCACAGTCTTGCCGACATTGTTTTAATTTTACTGATTGTGTGTTGCTGTGGAGTGAAACACAGTGGAGTGTTCATTAAATGGTGACAGGATGTAGATCCTGTACGAGGAGCTGAGTCACTGCAGCGTTTTGTGTTCACCAGCATCATCAGAAGCCAAACAACACTTCTCCTCCTTAGAGCAACACATGTTACGTTCCCACGCCAACAATGGCCTTCATTGTGCACTAAGAGATTTCTTACTCAATAACCATGCCTGGATTAAAGGACCATGCCGGTGGTTTTGCATGTTTAAGCCCAGTAAACACAACGAATAGCCTCTTCGAGGTTTCTTCCATTTTCCTTATGTAATAAGTTGCTAGGGAGTTTTTCTTCGTCTTCTTAGAGAACTTGGGCTGGGCGTACATGCTACATTGCTGACAACAATTTCCCAAAATAAACAACTGGAGTGGTAAATATTAGAATTGTTGTTCCTACTTTCCAGACTACCAATGTTTCAGGTTTATTCCAGTATAGTGTAGAGACTTAAAACGTGCTTGAGATAAATAATCCATTGCTGCAAACAAAACACATTACATTTTTTTTTTTTTTTTGNTTTTTTTTTTTTTTTTGGTCAAAGTTACTTAATTTAACCAATCCCATGCACACCTGCAAAGAAGAAAATGTACATCTCTGCTAGGGGAATATAGGTCTTGGAGAAAACTGCTTTTACAGAGAAATTAAAAACAACCGTGTCTTCTACAAATGTGCAAAAGTGTTAGCAGATGAAACACTCTGAATTATTTTTACTTTTCATGTATTTTGCCAGGTCCCCTAATCCTATTCCCTGATGCTGCGTTCCAGTCAAAATTCTGACTTTTGACCTCCAAGCGTTCCAGCACCACAGTGCCAAATGTAAACAAACAACATGGCTGAGTGCCACTAAATACTATAAGATAATAAAGTTAGTGGGTATCACTGTGGGTATTAAACATTTGTGCAGAGAAGTTGACTATCTGTAATAGTCTTCAATCAGTGCGTTTAAATGCAAAGAATCTGTTTATTGAGAATAAACGGATTACTGTAATCATTGGTGTAAGCCATTTACATGGGTTTAATAATTAGGGATGAGCCAAGTACTCGGATAAAATGAGTATTGTTATGGATAATGTACTTTTTACGAGCACGAGTACCATTCGAGTAAAATGTGTCAGTATCCGTACTCGTGAATCGTTCCTCTCAACACAGAGCTGCATTACATTACATTTTTGAAAAATAAGGAGATTTGGCAAAATAACACTGAAGCTAAAATACAGTTTTAATTTGGGAAGTTTTGGGAAGTTGTTGGCAGTAAGGTGCCGTGTCTGCGGGTCGTTTGTGTCATTGTGTTGAGCAGTCAGAGAAGCGTCGACAGAGCTGAGACATCAAATCAAAGTGTGAGGCAGCGTTAACGCTTTGTGTTTGAACAGTGGTTGGTTTGACATCCTGACAGTCCAGGCGGCAGAATAAATTAATTGGCTGGACATTTGATGTTTACAGGCAGACACCAGGGTTGGATTGGGATGTTGGGAGGGGGTACTGAAAATGCCATTGATGCCAGAGGTGGGGCAAATTTACACTGAACGCGATTTTAGGCATGAATAAATCACGTCAATTCAAAACTATATCAGTTAATGACAATATACACATAGCATAGTACATACACAATATACACATAACAATTTTACATCACAAAAATTTGCCATTTATTTTATAAGCTCCGAGGCCGATTTTTTTCCTTCTTTCGCCTGCGGCAAGAGAGGATCAGCCAATCAAAACTGTCATTACACATCATGTTTTATGTTGACTCGGCGCTCATCTGAGCACAGTTTTATAGACACAGCCTGTGCTTCATGACACACATGTGCGTAAAGGCATGTTCATCCACTGCACACAGTCCATGCGCCTGCCTGGCATGTGCGCATGGACTGTGCACCTACAGCCAATCATAAAACTATGCTCAGATATTAACGTGACCTGAGACACACTACCATATGCTGTTCTGGATTGATTGACTCCCTGAAATTTGTCCTCTGCCTCCTCAGATGTGGAGCTTGCATCTCCAGGATATGTTCAAACTTCCCACCGACATCCTGAAATCTTGTCTGAAGCGTCATGGTAAAGTTTCAGCTTCTGTATCAGACAGTGAAACTCCCTTCCCTCCAGAATTCGATGAATCCACAAACGTTTTCTCTTCTTTTCTATCAAAAGGATCAGCACCAAACCATCATGACTGGATGATGTTGAATCCTTCTCGATGTCTGTCGTGCCGCCAAACTTTCTTGATGAGCAGTCATAAATTTGCATCACGACAGGTGTAAATAGTTTTTAAGTCTATAATTTCACACATTTTGCAGCCTGTTTGCTTAGTTTAAGTTAATTTTAATTACCTGTAATTCCCCAAATATAACACACACCCAAAAAAATTTACAACTTTGAGATTCAAACTTGTGTATAAACTGCACCTATCTATAACCTGCAAGAAAATAAAGATAAAAGCTGTAGGCTTTTTTATTCTACGTTTACAATGGTTGAACAAGAAGGCATCATAAAATTACATAATTCAGTTGAAATCATAAGAAACAGAGACACATGTTATGAGAGTCTGATATATTGCTATGGCGATTATTTGTTGGAAAAAGAACAAATGGGCTGCAGTCTGTAACCATGTCTGGGTGGACCCAAGCACAGAGGCGCTGACAGACGGAAGCGTTTGAGTGTTGCCGACCATTTAATGAAGGAAATAAAATACTGATTTACAAAAACAACGTAAAAAGGCTGCCAAATGGGAAATGCGCAGAACAGGGCTATACGTAGGGTTTTAGAAATATCGGGGTCCAAAAACTGAGCCTGCTAGGGGGGGTTCACTGGCATGCCTCCCNACCCCCTCCCCCCTGAAAAAATTTTGATTTCCCTGATCTAAATACGTGCATTTTAAGACATTTGGAGAGAGAAAATTTAATAACAATAGCTTTAAAACCATGTCAGTCAGTAGCATAAATGATCTGCATAACCTGCTCCCTCTGTCTCATATCCTCGTCTCTCTGTCCTCAGCATTACATTCGTTCTGTTCATTGCTCTCTGTCTTTGACTCTTTGGTCTCTCTCACTCTCTGTCTTCACTGCCTGTCCCTTTCTCTGTGACTTCTCACGTGTCTCTCCTGCAAAAGTGTATTAAAATAATTTAGTAAATTATATACACCTTCTTTATTTCATCTTTGTGTTTGAGTTTGCATCATTTTGGATTTGATTATAGAAATGTGTCTCAAACAGTACATAAACACAAGCAAAATGTATGGCACACAATAATACTATATTACACTACAATGATGCTAGGTGTTTTGTGTTGTTAAATTGAGCCTTTAGGTTTCACTGTAAAGAACATAAAAAAAAGTAATTCAAATTGGATCCCAGAGAACAAAATTTCCAGGGGTAGAAATACTACCCATTACAAATACCCATGGAAAATAGTTTAAATCATAACTTAGAATGATGTATTTCCTGACTAAGCATCTTATTCAGCACATTTTGTGGGTTAGGGTTAGGGTTAGCCAATAAGCCATGATCCCTCAGTTAGGGTAATCAGCTGCTGAAATAAATATATTTACCGGCACTTGGATTATTTTCAGAAAATCACAGGAATACTATGACAATACCCAGAAAAACAGGTAATTTGCTAAACAAATAAATTGATGGAACAACATCAGGGGGTCGGCTGAGGGAATTCCAAAACTCCGGAATGTCCAGCACATAGACAGACCTGCATCGACTCAGGTACAGGATAATTACTGAAAACACGTAACAGGGTGAGATTCTTAAAAAAAAATAAAAATTTAAAAAATTTAAAAAAACCTCACCATAATTCATAGCTAAATAAGCACCGTGAAAATTATATCTCATTTATAAAGCTTTCCTTACCTTCATCAATGCAACTCAGACGAGGAAGAGGAGTCCAGAAAACTTAATGTTAGCTAATGTCACTTAAGGTAATCAGCTGTTTACCAGTACCGGTACGTGGATTATTTTCAGAAAATCACAGGAATACTATGACAATTCTCAGAAAAACAGGTAATTTCCTAAACAAATAAACTGATGGAACAACATCAGGGGTCGGTTTATATGCCGGTTTCTTTAAAAATCTAAATTTAAAGGTCAAAATTATGGTAGGGTTTAGGTAAAGAAACCTCCGTGTGTGTTCAGCAAAGATATTGTAGTAACAAACAAGAGAATGCACTGCACCACACACACACACACACACACACACACCAGTGACGGCAATCAGATGAGCAAGTTGGTNACTGCACCACACACACACACACACACACACACACCAGTGACGGCAATCAGATGAGCAAGTTGGTCATTTTGCCATGATACAATAATTTTGCTGCACCAAAGTAAAATTATTTTTAGGTGATTATTTCACGACTTTTATTATACACCTCAGAAAAAATACCAAGGTCCGCACCTCGGTGACCTCAATGGTGGGTACGGGAATCTCCACAGTATCCCTCTCCATTCCCTTATAAGACTCATTACAAGTGACTAAGACACAGCAACCAGACAGAACATAAATACCTTAGTAAAAGGTGAGTCAGATAGTAACTAATTAAGTCCTGTCATCACTCTGCTGAGCGCTGACAGCAGCACCCTGGACATGGACGGGACATCAGTCCTGTATTTTGAAAACATCTGTGTTGTACTGCTATGATAATAAGCATAATTATTTCTTTGTTGTCTTATTTGGCAGCAGAGAGGTTGTGTTAAATTATAATAAGATAGCGGATAGACTTGTTTTTGTTTTTTTAACACTCCCGATTTCATCTGGGGACATTCAAATGGGCGGGCAGTGCCCCCAATGCCCGCCCATAATGCCAGGTCTGCATCCTGAACAACATCCAACGTGTTAGCTAGCTGTTGAGTCTCACTGTTACCACAACCATGTGGCTGCCAAACTTCTTTCTTTTCTTCTTTCATGTCTGAATAAATCATCCTAGTGTGGGTCATGAGGAACACACACATTTTAATATTGCAGCAGGTGTGTGAGTGTGTGTGTGTGTGTGTGTACTAGATTAAATGTTTTATAAGTCATAATTATTTCCTGTCAGAGGGGACACATCACCACAAGTGAAACATAGAAGCAAGACAGATGAACAGACAATAAAGGTAATAAACAGTTCACAAAAAACAAGAAAGGAAAAAGAAAAGGAAAGGAAAAACAATTTGCTTGAAAACACAGTGATGAATAGAATAGAATAATAACTTTATTGTCCACCGAGATGGAAATTTGTCTTTGGCTTCACAGGTGATACAGTGTAAAACAAGACATTAACAAGACAAGCACAAAAAGATTAAAATAGGTAAGCAAATGGCAAAGTAAAGTAACAAAAACACACAAAGTAGAATGATGAAAAGTGTGTGTGTGGGGGAGGGGGGANCTGACTCAAGAGCCACCAGGTCACCAAAGAGAGCAATTAAGTCAGGACAGCGATACGATGTCAGATACGAGCACAGGAGCCTTGCAGCCACCCGGGCCACAGAGCTCGCATCTCCAGGACATGTTCAAATTGGTCCACTGACATCCTGAAATCTTGTCTGAAGCGTCATGCTAAAGTATCAGGCCGTGAAACTCCTCTTTCCTTCCCTCCAGAATCGGATGAATCCACAAACGTTTTCTCTTCTTTTCTGTCAAAAGGATCAGCACCAGATCATCACTGGATGATGCTGAATCCATTTTGACGTCCTGTCGCGCCGCAAAACTTTTTTGACGAGCAGTCAGAAATTCAGTTTTGCGGTGAAAATATTTGCGCTGCTTATTCGCATCGTGCCTGGTGTAAAACGACCTTTAGTCTCTGGAAGTGTTTGGCTGTAGCTGACCTTCTTGCTGTCTCCTCTTGGTTCCCATTTGCCTGTGGAATACCTAGGTACTTATAACTGTCCTGTATGTCTGTTGTCCTCCCTTCAGTCCTGACCACCTTCCTTCTTTTTGCCACCATTCAACCACACTTATCCAGTCCGAATGACATCCCGATGTCATCGCTGTAGATCCTGGTGAGGTGAATCAGTCAATCGATGTCTCGCTCACTCCTGCCGTACAGCTTGATGTCATCCATGTAGAGGAGATGGCTGATGGTTACCCCACTCCTGAACTTGTATCCATATCTGCTCTTTGCAATGATCTGGCTGAGGAGTTCAGAGCAGAACAGCAGTGGGACAGTCCATCATCTTGGTGTACAGTACGTCACATCTGATGGTCGTCTGTGTGATTGTCTTTGAGTTGGCCTCTGGTGTCATTTTCCACAGCCCCACTGAGCTCTTGATGAAGGTTTAGATAGATAGATAGATAGATAGATAGATAGATAGATAGATAGATAGATAGATAGATAGATAGAAAATACACACACAAAACTCAGTGTGTTGACAGCCATGTACATAACAACATAACAGGCTGTTATATTTAAGTTTGAAACAGAACAAAAGGCTAAATTAGACTTATTTTTTCTACATTTACCACATTTTGCATCCAGTGATTAAAAAAGGAAAAGAAGAAACGAGCAGAGACAGAAAGATTCATGATTTCATTACATCATACAGAAAGAGACAACTCAGCAATAAACATGC
Source organism: Lucifuga dentata (assembly GCA_014773175.1). Lineage (NCBI taxonomy): Eukaryota > Metazoa > Chordata > Actinopteri > Ophidiiformes > Bythitidae > Lucifuga > Lucifuga dentata. Next base: position 66,461 of record VXCM01000403.1, read on the forward strand.
AGCCAGGAAGAGGACGAGGAAGAGGAGGAGGAGGAGGAGGAAGAGGAGGAAGGGGAAGAAGAGGAAGAGGAGGAAGAGGAAGAAGAAGAGGAGGAGGAGGGCATATGACACATCTGAAGAAGAAATCAGGGATAAATTAGGCAGCAAAAGATGCTGTTTTACTGAAGAAGAAAATATCAGAGATGATAAAACTTACAGTCACAATGCAGTGGAGCAACTTTATAGCATTATTATTATTATTATTAGTATTATGCTTTCTTTCTTTCTTTCTTTCTGAGATTTAAGCAGCAAAAATAACTCTACTTGGATGAATATCTCACTTTTGATGGCCGAGTACATTTTTTTTAAATTAAAATATTAAATCATTAAAATATTGTATTCTGATTATTATTTTTGGTTTTGAGGCTCATTTCTGGAAACTTCCTGAAGGTAGAAAAGCCGTCTTTGCACGGCGGTGTGATGTTTGGTGGTGTTAGATGATGCTTGGTGGCGTTGGGTGTTGTTTCATGGCGTTGGATGATATTTCATGGTGTTGGATCTAATGCAGCTGGGTGGTGCATCAAACAGGGTGGCATTTATCTGCTCTGTGTGATGGAGAAAGTGACAGATGCGTTTACCGAGTAAACACACAGTATCTTGACATGTGGTGTCAGCCGTGTGTTGAACATGTGAATGTCATACTGTCACTCACACAGCTCAGGTGTGTGGCTCCTCCTCCTCCTCCTCCTCTTCAGCAGGTAGAGTATAAAGGCAGGCATGCAGGTGAGAACTTTCATAGCAGGTCAGTCCTCAGCTCAGCATGGGGACCTCAGGACTCCACATCACACTGCGGCTCAGCTGCCTGGCGCTGCTGGTTGGCTCGACTCTCAGCATCGGTCAGTGAGATCAATCAGACGATCAATAAGGATCATAGATGGCTGATCAGATTTTACTATTTCAGTTTGGTATCAGGATCATTATGGAAGAAGCTCAATACTGTTATTGAACTACTGAACTGTAATACTGAAGATTAACTGAGCATTAATTTAGATATTTAAATGTCTAAATATCTGGATTATATTGATTATGGATTTTGCTGCTTTGCAACTGTTTTGGTTTTACCAGCTGAAAAAGTAATTTATTGAATTTATTAGATTGAATATTATATCTTATCTATTGATAAGAAAATGTCAAGATGATTAGAAAAATGACTTAACATCACAAACAATACAAACTAATGTCATCTGGCAGAACAACCTTTATACCCACAGAAATGTATTTTAATCACTTTTCTTACTTTTTATTTGTATTTTAAAGTCTTTAAAGGCAGCAGAAATGGCAGGCTGAACTTTGGAGGAATGAATATAAAATAATTCAGAATTTGGAATATTTCTCTTTGGTGGAAAAAACACCTTAAAAGTTTTGTCAAAAGTCCATGTAAGTTAAGGAAGTATTTGAGATGGAATTCAAAAGGTTAAACTATGTCTTTAATTCTGTAGTAAATGGACTATAAATGAATGAAATGATGACCTTTTTTTTTTTTTTTTTNCTTTTTTTTTTTTTTTTTACAGTGAACATCATCTCAACTGAGAGCCCTCTCAGCCTGTCCTCAGGTGAGGCGACTGTAAATAACCTGCAGACATTCTGCTCAGCAGCTGCTTCTCTGTCCTAACATGCTAATGTCCTTCCAGCTAATGCTTCTCACATCGGCCACGTATGCGCGACTTGGGGAAACTTTCACTGGAAGACATTTGATGGAGATTTCTTCCAGCTGCCCTCCACCTGCAACCACGTGGTAGTGTCGCAATGTAAGGCCAGCTACGAGAACTTCAACATCCAGATGAAGCGCACCATGGTGGGCGACGCGCCGACCATCAGCAACATCATCATGAAGCTGGAAGGCACCGTGGTGGAGCTCTCCCAGGACAAAGTCGTCGTTAACAGCCAGGTGTAAGTCCACACGAATCACTTCCGTCCGTCTCAAACACAATAACACAAAGAAGGTGTCCTTAAAGGAGCATGCTGGTGATTTTGCATGTTTGAGCCTGATAAATAAACCCTGACACTTCACATTACTGCAAAATATTCTGCAGAACATGTCAATGGTACAGTAAATTTTAGAATTGTTTTTCCTACATTCCAGACTAACATTGGTTTCAGTTCATTCCAGTACAATGTCAACTTATAGAGGCAACTTGTAGAGGCTTGAAACATTCTTGACATAAATAATCCATCACAGAGAACCACATACTGTTATTACTTTCAAATTTACTTAATTTAATTGATCCAATGTGGAGATTCATGGAAGAAAATGTATGTTTTCCTCAGAGAATATAGTTCCAGAACAAAACTGCTTTTACCCAGAAATTAAAACGACCTTCTACAGCAGATAAAATACTGAGTTTTAAGTTTGCATCACCTGAACATTTGAGTTTGAAAGATTTAGCAAAATAACACGAAAACTAAAATATGGTTTCATGTTTTAGGAAATGGTTGGCAGCAATGTAACGGTGTATGCAGGGAGTTTTTATTGGGCTCAAACAGATAATCACCACTGGTATGGTCCCTTAATATCATCCTTGCAGGTTTAAGAAAAAATAGCAAAATACAGTGAAAAAGCTTGTTAAAGTCTTGCATTCAGTAAACAGAATCTTTCAGATCTGTTAACAGTAAAGAAGCAGTTAATCAAGATTATAATAAGGAAGGAAAGAAGGAAGGAAGGAAAGAAGGAAGGATTTTAATGTACTTTTGGAGGTGCTGGTGCTTTACTTAAACTTAATTCTGGGGAACATTCTAATTTTCCTCCATTATGTTTCAGAGGCAAATGTTGTACTTTTTACTGCATGACATTAATCTGATGCAGTATGAACTCATAAAACATCTCTGAAGTCTTTTTCTTTCTTTCTTTCTTTCTTTCTTTCTTTCTTTCTTTCTTTCTTTCTTTCTTTCTTTCTTTCTTTCTGAGATTTATGCTGATAGCATGCATTCAAGCAAAAACAAGTTATATCTCTACTCATTTTCAAGATGAATATCTTTGCTTTTGGTCCTTGAAAACACTTCCTGTCCTTTGTATTTATTAAAATGCAGCTCTTGTATTTTTATTTTATTGGTTTTGGTTTTGAGGCTAATTTATGGAAACTTCCTGAAGCCAGAGATGCTGTGTGGGAGCTCCTGGTGTTTTTGTGGCGTTGGATCTGATGGAACTGCATGGTTTATCATAGAGGGCGGGGCTTTATGAGTCATCCTGGGTTCAGGTAGAGGTGGTGAGATTGTTTGAATTAGAGAGGATGAGTCAAAGTCTCAATTAATCTCTTCTATCTGCATAAACACATAGAAGGACCGTTCACTCTTTCTCGGTTTAGAGTTTTGGGTAATCTCAGGGTGCTTAAGGGCGTTTTCACACCTACCTCAGTTGGTTCCGTTTCATCAGATGAAATTCTAACTAAGGTTCATTTCAGCATTGCATAGTTCGTTGTATGTTGTATGAGGGTTCGTTTCTCCCCGCTGGTTCATTTGTGCAGCTCTGAACACAACAATCGCACCCATGTGACCAAAACAGCCACACAAATGTTTAGAGCAGGTGGTCCAAACAAACGCTGAACAGTTTATTTGTGGTCTGAACATAATCCACATGACTTCTTAACCAACTACAGATCAATCTATTGATGTATTGCTCTATTGATATTTTGATTGATTAGCAGCAGAGATGGAGGTGTGTGTGTGTTTCACGTTAATTAAACTCCACCTTTGATGATGAAATCAGACAGATGCTGTTAAAGGTGGAATCACATCAATCTTTGCTAACGCATGTTCAGGTTAGCGTGTGCTTGTATGTTCTCAGCATGTTGCTCCATTCTCCTGTTCAACTAATTCATCTTTGTTCATCTGATTTAGTTTGACCACCATAGGAATCTACTTCCTGTTCTGATTTTCTTTCTCCACCCTCAGACATTTCTGACCAATGAGCAGAGAGTGTTTTCTCACATGACTTTTGATGAACTGGGAATTATATGATTTATGACCAACACGTTTTTAAGACAAGGCAAGTTTATTTATATGGCACGTTTTAGCAATGAGACAATTCAAAGTGCCTTACATACAAAGTGCAAAGGAAACACATTATAAAAGGACATTTTACTACAATTAAAAAGCCAAGAGAACAGAAAATAAAAACAAGCTAAAATAGAATAAGACAGGTATAAAATACACAAGAATAAAAGTTATAGTGCAGTTTAAGAAATGAATAGTTAGTTAACTTAGTGAAGGGCAGCAGTTTTAAATTAAACAAATTAGGAAACAACATGAAAAACTTTAGTCTTTGTTGCTCTGTTGGATTTAAAGGAGCCATGTTTTAATGAGCTATTTACCTTTTCAAAACAGCTCAGGGTTGTAGAAACTTGCACAACTCTCCCAATAGGAATTTCGAGTTGAGGAGGTTTTTATTTATTTATTTATTTATTACTTTTCCCAGTTTGAGGTTAGAAATTCCGAGTTCTGATGCAAATTGAACGTAGAAATTGTAGCAACTTAGTCGTGGATTCAGACCAAAACAAATAGACTGCAGGTCTTCAGAAATACAAATTTTTGCCCTGAAAGTTCTACTTCATATGACTTGTACTGGGGCATTTATTCTATTTGTGAAAAAATGGTGATTTGACTTTTTTTCTCTCTGTTTTGACCATATAAAGCTAAAAATCTTGAAGCGTAGTTAGACTTGTCAAACCAAGACTAGTTCAATACCGAGAACCCAGAGAGTTTGAAATCTTTTTTCTGCTTTTTGAAAGCTATGAAACCTTTTTAAAAACAGAAGAAGTGAGAATGTAAAATCTCTCACACACTCTGATAACTCTTTGTTATAACTATGAGCTGCCTTTATTACCATAAAAACTTAAATACAGTGCTTACTGAGGAAAAAGTGCAATTTCACTATGTAACACTTGAAATGAAGAAATAAATAAAAAATAAACTTTCTTTTAAAATTGTATTTCATGATACTAGTGCCGTACACCCTTCAAAACATACTGGACTTTATGGTGTGTGCCACAGCCTGCCGTAACTTAGTTCTGCTCGTGAGCTAGCTGTGTTTGCTGTGACCGTGGAGCATATACTGGTGCGCCCGGAGTGTATCCTGCCACACGGATTGCTTTTTACCGGCACAGCTCAATTCGAGAACTGCTCATCCAAACAACTTCACACACGACATTGCGCATCCCTGAGCAATAAACCTGCCAAATATCAACTTCATACAGTACCGGGTTCTACAGATAATGGTGCCACAGACAGACTGTTATAGTTATAGATAACACAGAGTTGTTTGGCCTCAGGAACAGAATGGGATGATATGGTGCAGTTACAGGCTTTTTCTGATGTGTCGATGAGTCAACGTGCTTGTTTAGAATCAAGCTTCACCAGTTTGACAGCAGCTTAAACGAGAGAGCCGAGAGCTGCTCTCCAGCTGTATTTATCTAAAAGTTCTCATCTATTTTGCCTACAGGGCCTCAATTAAACACCTTAGCATCTGATTCATTGTCAACATTCGGTGTTTAACATCGACTCAACCACGGGATTTCTTCCTATGGCTGTTTTAGCTGTTTTTCCTATGGCTATTGTAATTGTGCTGCCTTCGTGTGCTGTGGGAAATTTTCTATTTACAAGTTGTGCGCACATGAACAGCCAGCAGAAGATCCCGTTCATGTATGTTCAGATCGACATGCATGGCTTTCTGAGGACGCACACACACATGTAGTCACCATAGTAATAAGATGCCTGTATACTTCCTGCTTGTGCATTCTTACTCAGTTGGCAGAAAATGGTCATATTCAGTGTCAAGTCAAGCTGATGATCCATAAAGTTTGATGCAAGTGGATCAAAAAAAAAATTACAGGCAGGTAATTTTATTTTTTTCAGCATTCTGCAATCAGCCAGCCAGTCGCCAGCTAGCCATAAAATAAAACCATATTTTATGTTTCATGTTCATGCAAAAATGTAATTAATGTGTATGTGGGTTGAAAAATTGGTCTCAAACAGGCAAACCCCCAGCATGGTCCTTTAAAGCTGCTTTGTGTCCTACTTTAATATGGCTGTGTGTGTGTTTGCTGCAGGGTCTCTCTGCCGTACGTCGCATTCGGCGTGACGGTCAAAGGAACTTTGTCCCGCATCACCGTCGTCAGTAAACTTGGACTCAAACTTCTCTGGAACATGGATGATTCTCTCAATGTACGAAGCACACACACACACACACACAGATAGACAAGTTTCTCTCATGCATTTTCTTTGGTTTTAGTTGATCTATAGAGGATCATAAGCAGATAAATATCAGTGACTCAACAGGACCAGAATCGATGTATAATATCAGAATCAGAATCAGAATTAGAGCTTTATTGTCAAACCATCCTATACAAGTACACAGGTGGGATGAAATGCTGTTTCTCCAGGACTTCCTGGTACTACATTTAACATAGTACGCGAAGACAAGAAGTGCTACATTTAACATGATGCATGTAGACAAGAAGTGCAGTGCTATATTTAATATAGTGCATATAGACAAGAAGTGCTACATTTAACATAGTAGACAAGAAGTGCAGTGACAAGACAAAGAGCATAGACAGAGAATAGTGTAAAAAAACACGTTTACTGTACTGAAGTAAGAGTAATATGGTAGAAGAAGTAAAAGAGAAGAAGTAAAGAGAGTAATATCTGCATGTCTGCCTCACACTCATTTGCATATGTCACACACCTACAAATACACTGGAGGTATTTAAACATTTAAATAAAGAAAAGTCAGACAAATATTAGTCAAAGCTCACTGCATAGTAGCAGTGAGTCACTGGGTGAGTTTGCTTGCTAATGCTTCATGCGATATGCAAACGCTTTCAGAAAGACATGTGTGAAAAGCACTATATGAGTAAACACACTTAATGAGGGTAATTACCGGATAGCCTGCTCACACAGATTGATATGATTTCAATATAATCAAAAGAGAAGGAACGTAAACAAGGATATTTGTTCAGATTAAGTGGCAGCCATTTTTCTATTGCGTAACACCGTCATTATCCTGGAGATTTACTGGGTGGTGCTAATCAGAATATTACAGCCTGTGAAACCACTTGATATTATAAATGGCCGTTACTAAATATATTTTATCAGTATGTCAGGATTAAATGACACATTAATGACTCAAATCCAGATAAATGCTCTATTGTGCTCCAAGTTTCCCCGAAGGACTCTGAACTTTGTCTGTACCCAAATCCTGTTTTTACATCCAAAACACTCATGAGCCCAGTGTCAGGACGAGAAAGTACGCATACTTAGTATTATTATTATTATTAAAATACTTTTATACTACTATTAATAATAATAATAAAACGTCAAGAATCAAAACAGGGTTAAGATACATAAATTTCAAAGTGCTTTACATGAAAACAGGAAAGAAGTGCTAAATATTAGAAAATAAAGAAATCAGAAATAAAACACAACAAAATAATATATATAACAATTTAAAAAAAAGATTTAAAATAGATACTTTAAAATAAAGGCAAGGATCAAATAAAGGAAAAGAAAATTTGAAGTTACACAATAAAATGACATAAAAGCACAAATAAAACAATAAGGAAAGCGATCAGCTTGAAGGATTCACTGAAAGCTGAGGTAGATTTGGTTTTAGTCATTTCTCATGTGGAGCTCCAATTTATTTTTACAAAATCTGACAGAGCAAATTAGAGGATGCTCATAAAGTAAGATAGTCTGTGGCGTCAGCAGGTCAAAGCCCATTTAGAGGCTGCAAACCCATAAAAAGGCTTTAAAATCTATTCTAAGAGACACTGCTCTGTTTTTTTTAGTTTTGTCAGAATAAGTTCAGTCATAGTCTGACCAGCTGCAGATGAAAATGTGGATTAGCTTTTTAGCATCTTGTTGGCTAAGAAATGGCTCTAACTTTGCAGTATTTGTAAGATGGAAGAAGGCTGTTTTGGTCAGCTTGTTTATGTGTGAAATAGAACTTAATTAACAACCAGATCTATTCCTTCAGATCTGATCTGAGTAACAAGCATATTGTGATTATGAAATATTAGAATGCTCTATAAGTTGAAAGTTCTATAGAAAAAAAAAAACTTTCCTCATTGGTGGAGCAACAGCTTGAATCTAGTCAGTTACAGAGGATTCAGTCAATAGACAGTGAATATATCAGTAAGTATGCTGTTTTATTTACAGCAGCAGTTTCACATGGAGACAGAGGAGCTCCATATGTTTTCATTATTCTCATTCATTCAAATTCACATAATTCATTAAAGAATAAATTAATTTCTAAATCTGTTTCCTCTTAGATGAGCCCAGTATTTAGACTAAGCTGCTGCAATGAAACTTATTCAGATTTAAAGGTGTCAGTTCATTTGTTAGACTCTGATACAATCAGTATTCCTATTGTGTCCATAAGCCTTTCTGTACCTTAATAGCTTGAAGCTAACATTGAATAACTTTCCCCATAGACATAAATGACATAGACATAGCTAACATAAATGAACAATATTTAACTGCAGTTTACAATAAAAAAAAAATTACACTTAGTTACTGCCACTCAGACAAGTAAACTTGACAAGTAAAAATAGTTAAACTCAAACTGAAATTAACTTCAAAATAAAATCACCACTAGGTGGTGACAAAGCACATATTCTAATTTTAATGAGTCCTTAAAAAAAATAAACATTTTCAGGTTTTGTCAGGGAGCCAAATATTCTGAATTTGAGAACAGCAGTTTGAAAAGCATTAGAATATTCAATCCAACATAGATTTTTATGCTTTCTTTGGAAGGATTTACTTAAAATCAGGATAATAATTGTCACATTTGACAAAGTTTATTGTTTAACTGTAAAATATACTCTGTTCATATCAGTATCACTGGTCTTTAATGACCAAATTTGAGGTAACTTTTACAAAAGAGTTTATGCTACAGTATTTATTTAATGAGTTATTATCCGTCATCTATCATCACAGTATTATTTTAGGATTGGTAGGGTATTTTCCTTGGAAATCCATACTGATCAGGCTCTTGGATTTAATAAATGCAATAAACATTAATTACTGATGAGATTGTGATAATCCACTAATAACATGTTTGTTTTGTGGCTGTTCACAGATTGAAATTGACACGAAATTCCAGGGCCAGACCTGTGGACTGTGTGGCAACTTTGACGGCACATCCAACGAATTAGTTCAAAATGGTAAGATTATTTTGTCAGCAGTTGCAGGTTTTTTGTTTGGTTTTTTTTAAATGTCGTTAAAAAATGTCTACAAAACGTTGCATATTTCATTGTAAGTTTCAGAAAACTCACTGTAATTTCATAGTTTGAGGCTGCAGTAATGGCTAAGAGACTGGCGGTGTGTTGCTGGTGTTTCAGGTGCAGCGCTGTCCTTGTCAGACTACGCAGAGGCCTTTAAGGTGAACGGACCAACAGAGAACTGTGAGGAACCGCAGCAGATCCCCGTGCAGAGCTGTGGAAATGAGGTGATGATTCAAACACACACAGAAGGATGGTTATTAAAGTAAATGTAAGAGTATTTGTGCTGAGTGGCCCTTCTGTTTTTCAACTGAATTAGGTTCAGTTGTAAACAAGTCCTGATGTTGGTGTGTCTCTGCTGTGTGTGGAAACAATTCCCTCAGGGCGTATTTACACTAACAGAGAAACATTCAGCAGATTTCTTCCCAGCGGCAAAATGAATCTGGCTAAAGTTGTAGCTGTGGTGAATTCTGACAGAAACTCACATGACAACACCCCATAAACAACCGTGTCACATTTACCATCCTCTGAAAGAGCAGTTCAAGCACAAGGAGGATGTTCTCCTTTTTCATTATTCAATTTCAGTTAGTCTTTACAAATGCAAGGATAAAAGCTTTTCACTCAAGCTTCTGATTTCCTGAACCTCATTGCATTAATGTGTGTCCCCATGTGACTATAACACATTTTGGGCAGAATTCATATAAAACACACAGTGTTACACTAAAGCTGTTCCATTAGGATGGGCAAATACGTGGTCCCTGGACAAAGTATGTCCACAGTTTATTTTTGAAAGTAGACTATGAAGGAAAATATACTTTGAAACAACGTGTTAATATCGGGTTGATAAGAGAAGAGTTTTTCAAGAGTATAAGAATAAATGGTCATGTGAGATTTGGCATAAAACAAACTCAGAATGTACTGTCTATTAAAAAGTGAAAACTGTACAGAGAATTATCCATCCATCCATCCATCCATCCATCCATCCATTTTCTTTACCCGTTTGTCCTTTTGAGGGTCATGCGGGGCTGGAGTCTATCCCAGCGGTCATAGGGCGAGAGGCGGGGTACACCCTGGACAGATTGCCAGTCTATCGCAGGGCTTATGTTAAATTTAATTTATCTAAAAGGAAGAGATCTCTGTGTGCTCAGTTAAGAATGGGAGTGTTTTTTTGGAAACAGGTCATTTTGTTGGTACTGAAGAGCAAAACAGCCTCTGCTCCCTCTGTGATTTACATGAAGTTGAAAATGAAATTCATTTTGCTCTTTATTGTCCTATGTATCATGTCCCAAGAACTAGTCTATTTAACAATAAGAACCATGAGGGATGCAATTATTTTTTGATGGAGACTATAATATCCAAAAAAGTATGTGTAAAACAAATACTTTTTCTTTTGCCGATTATTTGGAGAAAGCATGGAACATGAGAAAACATTCACTATACCCATGAAGATATTCTCTTATGTGTTTGCAGTGAGTTTGTTGACGGAACCAGAAATGAAATGAAATATTATGTTTACTGTATTTTGTAACCCCATATGACCCCATGTAACCCCATGGGCCAAAATGGTAGACACATAAATAAAGATTCATTCATTCCATTCATTCATTCATTCATTCATTCCTTATATAAGCGCCATGATGATTGAAGCTCATTCATAAAGCTTCTTTTACATTAATCAGAGCATTGTCCCAAATTGATTAACATTAGCTAGTGGAGTTTAAACTTATTGCTAACATTAGCCAGTGGAGTGTTTTAGCTTAAACCTGCTGCTAACATTAGCTATGTGATTGATGCGACTAACTGGTTTTTGTGTTTTGTTTTTTTTTGTTTTTTTTTTCAGGCGTTCTGTGATGAGACATTCTTAAGCGCTCCATTCATTGATTGCTATGATCGTCTGGATGTGGGGTCCTTCAGCAAAGCCTGCATGGCTGATATGTGCAGCTCAGAAAGTGCAGACTCCTTCTTGTGCAAAACCATCTCAGAGTTCTCCAGAGAGTGTGTGCATGCAGGTGGCAGACCCCAGCAATGGAGAAATTCATCTTTCTGCGGTAAGTTATTAAGGCCTCAAATGGCTTAAAGGATCATACTGGTGATTTTGCATCTTTGACCACAGCAAATGCTAACCTGCATAATACACATTACATTACTGCCAATCATTTTCCAAAGTGTAAAACTGTGTTTTAGTTTTCATGTTGTTTTGCCAAATCTTTCAAAATCTAATCTTTAAACATCGAATGTTCAGGTAATACACAAACTTTAAAATTCACTGTTTCACCTGCTAATATGGACGAATGTAGAGTCAAAGGTTGTTTTAATTTCTCTGTAAGAACGGTTTTTGTCTTGGACTATATTTCCTAGCAGAGACAAGACATTTTCTTCAGCATCATGTGGAACCAGTTAAATTAAGTGACAAGAAATTTAACAAACATTTTGTTTGCTATGATGAATCACCTATCTCAAGCACATTTCAAGTCTCCACAAACATAAAAACCACCGCTATGGTCCTTTAAATGAGATGCTTCTTATTTGAATCTTGTATTACTGTATAATAGATGTTTCATTTCCATAATGACTGAGACATACGTATTTTCCCCACAGCTAAGACTTGTCCCAACGGCATGGAGTTCTTGGAGTGTGGCACCTCGTGTCGGGACAGCTGCTCCAACCCTCAGGCTAGTCAGACATGTGACAGCCACTGCCTNCCTCGTGTCGGGACAGCTGCTCCAACCCTCAGGCTAGTCAGACATGTGACAGCCACTGCCTGGACGGATGCAGCTGCCCCGCAGGTACACACACACACACACACACACACATGCAGACCATCATTTCTTTTGAGGTTCAGTAGTAGGTGGAGAAGCACAAAATCTGAGGACCAGGCTTTCCTCTCCTCCTCAGGAACTGTGTTTGATGATGTCGGCAACAGCGGCTGTGTTGCAGTCAAAGACTGTCCGTGTATGCACAACAACAAAGTGTACAACTCAGGAGAATCCTACTCCTCCAAATGTAGATCCTGGTAAGATCAGAACATCCTGAATTAACCTGCTCTTTGACTGTGTTTGTGCATGGCTTATTAGAAGATCATGTGAACAGTAAGTCTTCTGTCCACCAATTTAATGCAAGTATGTGTGTGTGTGTGTGTGTGTGTGTGTCCTTGACAGTGTATGTGACAGTGGCCGGTGGACATGCACGGAGGACAACTGTCCAGGAACGTGCTCTGTGGAGGGAGGAGCCCACGTTAACACCTTTGATGAAAAGGTCTTCACCTTCCATGGGGACTGTTCCTACGTAATGGCTCAGGTAACACCACACAGTGTTTCCAGCTCTTTTGTGTGGAAAGTCGCCAAGGTCTGATTCAAAAGCCGCTAGCAGTTGCTAGATGGCGTCATTAGCTAATTTGCCTACCTGACGTCACCACACATATTACTTTTTTGTGCCTTAGTAAATAATGAAACAGAAAAAAATAATACAATGTAGAAGTGGGTGGAGTTGGACTGTTACAGCTGTAACGGAGCCTGTTATCACACACGAACACGTGTGTTTACATAAACGCACGTCAATATGTCTGATATATATATAGATTGTCCTCCAGTCATCATATTGATCGATTACGTCATTCATATGCAGATAAAGTAGAACAGTGTCTCATTTTATTATGGACGTGTCGGAATGGCGAGGAAAATTCCAATCAGATTCATTTACATTTTCATAGCACACATCTTATATGTGCTACACGTGAGCAACACATCTGAATCAGGTTGTGTGTATGTGTGTGTGTGGTCGTGTAAATGCAGCTTGTTTCCACATCAACATCAGTGCTTTTTATCACATCCGTGTGACTTCCGCTATCGGTCATCTTTACCACAGCTGTTCCACAAATCCACCGCATCAACACTGTTACTATGTGCTTGTGCAATAGTGCAAATGCAATGAGTAATGTGGGCATAGTAGTAAAAAGTGAACAAGAGGCATGGCACATGATTGTGGGCTAAGAGTGCAGGCAGTAGAAACCAGCATGAGTGAGTGCCTTATGGTCAAATTCTGGTTTGTATATTCTTTGAGGAACATACATGTCTGGATATTCTGGTTCTCATAACCCAGAGACTTTTTCCAGGAGACACTGGCAGAGGGTATGAGGAGGAGGAGGAGGAGATACAATAATCTCACTCACTCCCTTCTGCAAACTGTCCCACCTCATAGGTTTATTTCATGTCACACTGTGTGACATGTTATCATGTCGTATTGTTTTTGATGGATGTCAGATTGTGCAATGAATGTCTGGTGAATTGTTGCACTACAACAAGCAGGAAAAATACATGCAGGCAGAAAGCAATTCAACCCTCTGCTCTAGTTTCAAATTGTGGGTCACAGCAAAAGTCCAACTGTGAGATTTTGATCCTAAATTTCTGACACTGTCAGAATTTTGACTCAGACTGTCTTTTTTTTTTAGAGCGCTAAATTGAATGTCTGTGGTGTCTGTGGATGTGTCTCATGCTGTGACCTAAGAATGGCAGTTTTGAATCTTCAAAACAGTTTTAATAGATTTGAAACATACATTGTTTTGAAATGTCTCGAAATGTTTTGAAACATTGGTTATGCACAACCTGCTGGCAGAAACCTGAACTGCTACTCTAGAACGATAAAAAGCTGACATGGTGGTCATGTGACTTATGTTTCATGACACTGTCATAGACCCCACTTCAAAACCAGAAGTTTCGCACAGCTTCGAAATGTATCGATCCTGGGTGCCAAAATTGCCATCTCTACTGTGATCTGTGACCACCCAAAGCTCACACAGTCTGTAGGAATTAAGGAATTCCCATTTATGTGGACTTGTGTGCAGATTGTTTTATGTTAAATATTATGAGCATATCACACAGCATGTCCCATATTATTTAGTTTTCCCAGCATAGTAAACTTCTTTGTGCTTTTGATTTTCTTTCTCTGGTCCCCAGACTCTGGGGACGAGGGCAGTCACAGACAAAAGTTAACGATCACGGGAGAATTGTGATGAAATCTTTGATCATCAGACTAAAACAGTGCTCCTAGATCGTGCGACTCACGACTTCTGCTGATATACATGTATTTTGGTTTGACTGGTCTTTTTCCTGTGTGAAACTGAACCAAACAGATGGTAAATATAATATTAGAACTGAATCAGACCAGAGCAAATGATCTACAGGTCTGAAAACGCCCTGATAAATATTCTACTACAGTACAGCGCAGGAATATGTTGTTGGATAAAGTTAAAGCAGCTGGAGAAGCAGCTAAACCAAAGCCAAAGTGACCAGGAAGAAGAAGAGTCATTCTTCATTAAAGTGAAAGCGTGTCCTGGTGTGCTCTGCAGGATTGTGGAGGGTCTTCATACACCGTGCTGGTGGACTTGGTGAAGTGTGGCCTGTCTGACAGCAAGACTTGCCTCAGAGCCGTTACCATGTCGTTATACAGCAACGCTGTGGTGAGTTCAAACCTGCACCATCTGTCATACAGACATGCTACCACTCATTCTGTCAGCAGTCACACGGGTCAGATATTCACCGCACATAATTCTGATTTCAGGTTTACAACAAGAATAAAATAATTTGGAAATACTTTAAAGTCATGTTTACTGTCATCTAAAAGTTCTCTTTTCGCAAATTTATAGATTGTCAAAATCCTGACATCAGGACAAGTCTACGTGAACAACATTCTCTCTCAGCTTCCACTTTTCACACGTGAGTTACAAATTACACAAACACTAATGAGTTACACAATTTACACTTACACAAAAGTTCAAGAAATACTCAGGAGTTTGATATTCAAGGTAGAGGTTTATAGACTTAACAGTGAAACTACTGTGTAATAGATAGATAGATAGAAAATCTATACATTGAAATACAACAACAAATATACAACTGATAGCTCAAAGCAATTCTACATAACCAAGCTGTAGCAATGAGTATCAACCCTGCTACCTGCTATCTGAAGTTAGCATGTTACCTGAAGCTACCATGGCTAGCAGGAATGCACAAAATTAAGCCAGCAAAGCCATATTTTCTTTCTCTATCTCCACAAGTGTTTTACCTCTGCGATACTACTCTTACTGGCTGAATGTGCACAGTTTACCAGAATCATATAAAACGCAGCAGATGAACAAACTCTTAACAGACAGATAAGAAACAAGCTTCAAAACCAAACGCAGGTCTCAGTGCTACCATCTGTTGAGTCAGTGTTATTTGCTCCACTGAGAACATCTGTGTTTTGACTAAATAAATGTCTTCTAACTGATGCAGCGGAGCTCAGTGCCTTCAAGCCTTCATCCTTCTACATTGTCATTGACACCAAGGTGGGCATACAGGCAATGGTCCAGCTGTCCCCCACGATGCAGGTTTTCATCACAGCTCACAATGAACTCAAAGGAACCACCTGCGGTATGCCTCAACCTTATTATTTCAACATAAATCTTCACTTGTGGTTGATTTTTCATCTGTGTGTAACTGTGTTAAACTTCACTCTGACAGGGTTGTGTGGGAACTTCAACGACAAAGTGACTGATGACTTTAAGGTGGCCAGTGAGCTGGTGGAAAGTACTGCTGTGGCATTCGCTAACTCATGGAAAACTAGGGTCACCTGTCCCGACGTCAAGACGCACTTTGAAAACCCCTGCAGCCAGGGCATCAACAAAGGTACAGCTAGACCAAATTACTTACTGTGCCAAAACAAATCCTAAACAACTGAAGCAAAAACATTAATTTCATGAAAACTGTTAAGTTGGTTTTGAGATAATTAGCTAAGCCACTTGGCACATCAGTTTATTTAAAAAAAAAAAAAAAACCCAGTTCAGCTGGAGCATATCCCATGAGAGGCGGGCACACCTGGTCAGGTCATCAGCCTATCACAGGCTCATACACACAGAGAGACAAATAAAGTTTCCAGTTCATCAAACCTGCATGTCTGTGGAGGTGGGATGAAACCCATATAAACATGGGGAGAACATGCAAACTCCACACAGAAAGGATCCAGGAAGATTCAAACCAAGACCTTCTTGCTGTTAGGCAACAGTGCTAAACACCAAGCTACCGTGCCGCCCAGAAACACATTCATGTCCACGTCACCTCAAAACCAACTCAACAGATGTACATCAACAGTCTATCGAGTGAAACAGCATATCCATACGCCGTTTGCCCTCATGTATCCGGGTATATGGGGGCACAACAAGTTAGGCGAAGCTACTAGCTTAGTGCTTAGCATGTTCAGTAAGGTAGCCTAGGCTACGTTTAACACCGGTGCTGGAATATGCTGTTTCACTGATTAACCCAAGTCACTGAATCTTTGAGTTTGACACTTAGCCTGTTCATTCATACGTGAGGACGCCCCCTGCTGCACGTTCATGTACACTACATCAAATTACATCAAATACCTCCTTACCCAGGTGGTGACAGCTGCACACACAAAGTTTCTGAGTCAAATAAAAAAAAACAAACATTATTTTTACAGTTGATGTTAAAATGTGCTGATTTATATCAGGGGTGGGGGGTGCTGTGAAACAAAAAAAACATATAACGATATGAATGATATTGAATCTTTTTAATTTATACCGGAATCTACTGAAAGTTTATGATTTATTTGTGGTTATGAATTGGCTCGATGGAAAGACTGTCTCTATTAACCCGATATTCCAGTGACATGGCCACGTCTAAAATGAAAACACAACCTCCTCGCTGGAGGTAATAATCACACAACATAAATATCATTAGCATAGCATAGCAAAGCATACAATGTTTTAGAATGAACTGTGCTTTCATTATGAATCTTTTCAGAGCCATGAATGTTTCGTAATGACTGTTTTTCTATGTTTCTGTGTCTCAGAGCAATACGCCCAGTTCTGGTGCTCCAAACTAACAGATCCTAGCGGCATGTTTGCTCCCTGCCACTCTGTCATTAGCCCCAGTGAATACAAAGATGTAAGTCTGTGCACAACATGGTGTAGTCATAAATAGCACACGCTTTCACAGTCCATTCATCTTCATAAACTCACTGTCTCCTCATAGAACTGCATGTATGACAGCTGTAACTGTGAGATGAGCGAGGATTGCATGTGTGCTGCCATCTCCTCATACGTCTACGCCTGTTCAGCTGTGGGGATCCAGCTCAGCGGCTGGAGAGATGTCATCTGTAGTGAGTAATACACGCTGCCATCATCAAGACAGAATGACGCCAGCATTCAGCCTTAAGGTGCTTTTACATGATAAGGGCATTCCATTATTCTGTTTTGGGAGCTG
This sequence comes from Lucifuga dentata, assembly GCA_014773175.1. Lineage (NCBI taxonomy): Eukaryota > Metazoa > Chordata > Actinopteri > Ophidiiformes > Bythitidae > Lucifuga > Lucifuga dentata. The sequence goes on from VXCM01000403.1 coordinate 83,970, forward strand.
AATGTGTCTCCCAACTTCATGGAGACACAATCTTGAGTGACACAGTCAGCTTTGACCTGTCTTTGACCTTTCCAACATGCAACCAATGAGAGAATAGTTGTAGTGACATAAGCAGAAGCAACACAATGGCTGAGAACCTGCGCAGGACAATTTTCCAAGACAATGAAGTTTCATGCACCTAAAATTGGTGCCTCTTAGCTCAGTTTCCCCTCCAGAGTAGAACAAGAGCAAGAGAGCCATCTTCTGCTTCACATCCATCTTTGCAAAATCTGGCTATCTGCCCCAAGCAAGGTGAGCAACTTGTAGATCGCTCTTCACAGTGGAAATAGCGCTTATCATGTGAAAGCATCTTGCGCAGGGAATTACACACTTATAATTCAGTTTAGTTCTTATTTCAAGACACATTATGCCAAAATTCTTAGCTATGATCGAGGATTTAGGGTAAAATTAGCCTAACAGTTAGCCCCAACCAAACAGACAAACACAAACATTACTCAATTTACCTGAATGTAAAACACATTGTAATATAATACGCATGTATAATATACAACTTTTGTCTCTCTGACCAGGCAAATACACAACATTATGTCCAGCTGAAACAACATATGGCTACGGCATGACCTCCTGTGGCCGTACCTGCCACTCCCTTAGCCAACCTGATTACTCCTGCCAATCCACCTTCACCACGGTGGACGGCTGTGGTTGTGCCGAGGGAACCTACATGAATGACGAAGGTCAATGCGTGCTCAGTGAGCGTTGCCCCTGCTATGATATGGACACAGTCATTCCTTCTGGACAAGTGATCACCAAAGAGGCTGCCACATGGTAAATACAGAGTGCTGTGGTGGCAACAAAGGTCCCATTAATCTGATGTATCTCACATTAAGGATGGATTTCACTTTGTGCAATACCACATCTTTATCACACACATGTAAATAAACTCAACAATACATAAATGAGTTCAAAGAAATATAGAAGATTTACTGTATATACTGAAGTATAAGCCAAGTTTTAACCAAATTTCACAACGCAGATCGGGGTCAGCTTATACACGAGTAATTCAAATCGGATCCCACAGAACAAAATTTCCAGGGGTGGAAATACTACCCACTACCACTACCCATGTAAAACAGTTTAAATCATACCTTAGAATGATGTATTTCCTGACTAAACATCTTATCCAGCACATTTTGCAGTGGCCAGTAAGCCGTAATTTGTCAGTTACGGTAATCAGCTGCTGAAATAAATATCATGTTTACCGGTACTTAGATTATTTTCAGAAAATCACAGGAATACTATGACAATACCCAGAAAAACAGGTAATTTGCTAAACAAATAAATTGATGGAACAACATCAGGGGGTCGACTGAAGGAATTCCAAAACTCCGTATCGAGGAATGTCCAGCACATAGACAGACCCGCATCAACTCAGGTACAGGATAATTACTGAAAACATGTAATGGGTGAGATTCTTAACAAGAAAAAAAAAAAACTCACCATAATTACACAGCTAAATAAGCTAAATAAGCGCCGTGATAATTATAGCTCATTTNAACTCACCATAATTACACAGCTAAATAAGCTAAATAAGCGCCGTGATAATTATAGCTCATTTGTAATGCTTTCCTTACCTTCATCACTGTGATTCCGATGAGGAAGAGGAGTCCAGAAAACTTAATGTTAGCTAATGTCACTTGTGTTAATCAGCTGTTTACCGGTACTGGTATGTGGGTTATTTTCAGAAAATCACAGGAATACTATGACAATTCTCAGAAAAAACAGGTAATTTGCTAAACAAATAAATTGAGAGAAAATAAACTGGACAATTGGTCAAATTGAACAACCTCTTGTTCAAGTCGGGTAGGCCAGGTTGGATTCATACTGTGACCTTTAGGGTTCAGGTTGGGGTTAGGGATTGAGTTAGGTCAGGATTATACTGACTGTATTTACATGCACACAGAAAACTAGGTTGCTGCACTAAATTTATCAGACAAGGAACTTTATTAATACAAAATGTGAAAAAATGGGCTAGCCTGGCTAGTTTTCTTAAGTGTGTTTTCTTCATCCTTTACAGCAACCCGGTTTCCATGACTTTTAGAACACCGGGTCACACAGAAAGCTGACAATAACTTGATTTGTAGTGTAATCAAATGAATGAAAAATGATAATGATGTTTCTCACGTCCTCTGTTACTCTTTCAGTATCTGCAGGAAAGGAGTTCTCAGCTGCTCAGGTGAAACGCAGCTACAAAGTACGTATCCAACACGTTCACTTTTATGCACCTATTCCTGTAATTCCTGTTATTCATCTCACCTTTCATCAGTTTGAATGATCCTATTCTGGATCCAGAATATGATCTGGATCACCTCTAAAATGTAATCACTTCTTCCTCTCAACATTATCTATTTGTCCTTTAAATTTTCATCCAAATCTGTCCCTAACTTTTAGAGATATCCCGCTAACAAACAGACAGACAAACAACTGCTGGTGATCACATGACCTCCTTGGCGGAATTAACAGAACATCTAAATATTAGCATTATGATTATATTTTGAGTCTTACAACATATGTTAACTTTCGTATCGTGCAGCTCCAGTAAAGCTTTTTTTCTGTTTATTCAGCATTGACATCTTGTCCCGCTCCTATGGTTTACTTTAACTGCTCCACTGCTGAGCTTGGTTCCACTGGGACGGAGTGTCAGAAGAGCTGCAGCACTCTCCACATGGCCTGTGTAAGTACAGCAGAGCACGCAAACACACGCAGCCGCTCAAGCGACACACGTGCACAGACCCTGTTTGGTTCATATGTTCTCTTCAATCTGTCCTGTTTGAATGCAGATCAGCACAGCTTGCATATCAGGCTGCATGTGCCCGAGTGGCCTGGTGTCAGATGGTACAGGAGGCTGTATCAAAGAGTCCAACTGTCCATGCGTCCACAATGGACAGGTGTATCTCTCCGGACAGACGCTGACTGTAGACTGCAACACCTGGTTTGTACAGTGCCTTACACACACACACACACATACATCAGTATCCCTGTCTGAATATCCACACAGACATGAATATTCCTCTTGCAGAATCTGTTGCTAGTGCTGCCTTCATGTGCGCCTCGTAAACTCCCACTTCATAACCACGTCATGTATTTGAGTGGTTTTGTTTAGGGATAAACAAAAAAATTATGCCCACTGTAAGTTTTTGTGGGGCTAACAAATATACTAAATTCTAATAAGCCTAAATTTTTGCTAAAAGGAACTTGTAAATATGATATTTCCAACAATACATGAAGGCAACATTAGAGCAGATCAAATCTCAATCACTCATCTGCTCAGAATATGCTTTTACTCGTGAAAGGTTAAAAATGGTATTAAAAAAGTATGTATATATCAGTAATAATCAAGCAGTTAAGGATTTTCCTGGACACCTCTATGTATTTTAAAGTGTGTGTATTGTGTGTGTGTGTGTCTGTGTGTACAGCTATTGCAACAACAGGAAGTTCACATGTACCACCAATGTGTGTGATGCAGTTTGTGGTATCTATGGAGACAGTCACTACATCACCTTTGATGATAAGAGGTTTGACTTCAGTGGACAGTGTGAATACACACTCCTGCAGGTAAAGTGACACCTGCACCTTCATCATCTTCATTCTGAGGAAGATAAGCGCACAGAGGGGAGGGGAGGAAGATGTCCACTAAATGTTTCTCTGTGTCCTTCCTCAGGACTATTGTGGCAGTGAAGTAAGTAATGGAAGCTTCAGGATAATCACTGAGAACGTTCCATGTGGAACCACAGGAACTACCTGCTCCAAGTCCATCAAGATCTTCCTGGGGGTAAATTAATCCAACCCTAAATCCCCTGATCAGATTAATATTCTGTATTTGGTATTTGTAGTTTTAATATTGTACTTTGTATTTGCTTTTGGCATTGGACTTGCTTTATTATTGCTTCTATTGCACCTTCCCACTGTGTACTACTGAGCAGACTTTGGCACAACAGTTTCCTTTGGGATGAATAAAGTTTTTTTCTTATCTTATCATCTCAAACTAAGATTTACATAAAACATGTAAATATTAAAAACGTCAGTGCTTCATAATTATTGCAAAATGATAGTTAACAAAGAAGAACAGTCAGAGAAATCACTTTTTCTGCGATTTTCTGCGATCTTTGATTGGTCTCACCAGTAAAAATGCAATAATAATAATAATAATAATAATAATAATAATAATACATTATTATTATTATTATTGCATTTTTATTTATNAATAATAATAATAATAATAATAATAATAATAATACATTATTATTATTATTATTGCATTTTTATTTATTATTATTATTATTCGTGGGTGTGTTTTTACTTTCATGGTCTTGATATGTAACAGCAGAACAAATTGAGCAACTGTTTTCTTAATTTACTTAAATTTGTTCCATTTTACAAAATCATTTGCATTTTCTGTTGATACCTCCAGGATAACGAGTTCCAGCTGAAAGACGAGAGTTTCCAAGTGTTAAAGGGCAGCGTCCAGGCGTTACCCACTCAGGTGCAGAAGATGGGTGTCTACATGGTGCTAACAATTAAGCCAGGAGTTTTGCTCATGTGGGATTCAAAGACGAGTCTCTTCATCAAACTCAACCCAACGTTCCAGGTACATAATCAAGTTTATGAGCTTGTGATTGCAGAAAATAACACAAATTCAACAGATAAAACTATCCAATTCATGTTCAATTTACAAGCCAGATTAATTAAAATCCTTGAAATCAATAACCCAGTCTCCTCAAGGATAAGTTTCTGTCTGAGGGACTTTGTTTTCCCTTAAAACTCCCTTTAAGGCAGAAAAGGCACAATGAGTTACATAAAACCACTGGAGGACCTTGTTGAGACGCATTAGGGTTAGGGTTAGATCATCTCTTGTAGTGCTGCTGTTACAGCTATGTGGTTTCGTTCGGTTCAGTCAGACTTGGGTTCATTTCTAGCGTGTGCTTGTATGTTCTCAGCATGTTGCTCCATTCTCTTGTTCAGCGTCTGAAGGCAGCATGTCTTTTTCACATCATGCGAAGCAGCGTGGTTTTCCACACGTCTTGAAATCAAATTCAGCTTCTGCTGTCATAGTTTTCTCGCTTTATAGATCAAATGATACTATGACTAGGAAAGGATCCACATTCATCTTTGTTCATGTTACTTAGTTTTACCACTATTGTAAACTACTTCCTGTTTTGCGTTTCTTTCTCCACCCCCAGACATTTCTGACCAATGAGCAGAGAGAGTGTTGTGACGTGACTTTTGCTGATATATCTTGGTTTAATTGAATGTTTTCCTGTATGAAATTGAACCAAATCAAACAGTAAATTCAGCATTGGAACAGTTTAGTCCCTGATTCAGGCCATAGCAAACAATCTACAGGTCTGAAGTTATATCTTAGCAGGCGGAAGTATTTGGAGTCTGCAGCACTTTCATTAATTCATGCTGTACCACACCTGTACCACTGCTCAGTTTGCTTCTAATATACTGTACACCATAGTTGTGATGGGTTTGGTAAATATTACATGAAATAGTATCAACACTTTCACTGGTTAAACTTACACTTGTGTTATTTTAATGACAACAAATATGTACCCAGAGAATGACACTGAGTTTCTCTTCCTCAGGGCAAAGTGTGTGGTCTGTGTGGAAACTACGACGGCAACAGTAAGAATGACTTCACCACGCGCTCGCAGGAAACGGTAGCAGATGTTCTAGATTTTGGTAACAGCTGGAAGGTTTCCCCTACCTGCCCCAGCGCAATGCTGGTCAGTGACCCGTGTTCCTCCAACCCGTACCGGGCAGCCTGGTCCCAGAAACAGTGCAGCATCATCACCAGCATCACCTTCCAGGATTGTCATTCACAGGTAACTATGGCAACAGCAAACATCTCACATGGATACACACAGAAATCTGTGTACCGTATATACACAAACATTTACATGTTATTTCACTTTTTGGTTGTAATATATTAAAAGGACCATACCACCCATTTTGCATGTTTGAGCCTCATATATTCAGTTTTCATATTCATGTAAGGTTACTGACAATCATTTCCCAAAGGACAAAACCATATGTCAGCTTTCCTGACATTTTGCAAAATATCTTAATCTTTCAAAATCAAATATTCAAGCGATACACCCACCTTAAAAGTCAATGTTTCTCCTGCTAATAGTTACACAGCCTTATGAAGTCACAGTTGTTTAAATTTTTCCATAAATGCAGGTCTTCTTTTGGGACTATATTCCCTGGTGGAGACATACATTCACTCCACGCTTTTTATAGCGCTTAAATGATAAAATTATGAAACTTCAAAAAATCCTGAATACACGTGTTGTTCATGATGATGGATTACTTATCTTGGTAATCCAAAATAGGTAATTCAGCTATCAACAAGTTGATTTTAATAGCGTACCAGAATGAACTGAAACCAATGGCGATCTGGAAAGTAGGAAAAACATTTTTAATTCACCGTTCCAGTCGTATGCTTTGGGAAATGATTGTCAGTAACATTACACGTATGAAAATTGAATATACAATTTTTAGATTGCCACACCTGAAAATGAAAATTGAATATACAATTTTCATACACTGGAAACATGCAAAATGGACGATATGGTCCTTTAACCTGGGAAATGTTGTATGTTTTATTCTTGTCTATCATTCTACAAAATGTTTATTACTATTGTGTTTTTAAAATTTTCTCTCCATCTTTGGCATGAGGAGCTCATTGTCCTGCTGGCATATTTGTTGCTCTCATCTTGTACTAATCCACTAATCAGTGCATAATTGTGTGTTTTAGGTTGATCCTGGTCCATACTATGATTCATGTGTGAGGGACTCTTGTGCTTGTGACATGGGTGGAGACTGCGAGTGTTTCTGTACGGCTGTGGCAGCCTACGCCAAAGCCTGTAACGAGGCTGGAGCCTGTGTCAAATGGAGAACGCCAAAAATCTGCCGTAAGTTTGACCATGATCACACCAGCAACATTTGAGCTACTAATGAATGGAAAAAGACAAAGACTGTGTAAATTTAATATGTCACACCAGATGATTCCAATTCCTGAGATACTGTCGGCTCATTTAGTACACGTAAAGTCAAGTCAAGTTTATTTGTATGGTCACATGCAACATCTCAAAGGGCTTTACAGCCACGTACCAGCGCTTCCCCACCCAGCCCAAGCTCTCTGTGTAGATGAGAAAAAGTCCCTTAAAAAGGAAAAAAGTTGTAAAGGCCATTTTCTGTATTTTTCATTATAAAATATAAAACAAAGTCCATTGTGAGGAGATGATCTTGTCCGGTTCATTTGTGGTGTGAACAAGATCTACACTGGTCCCACGCCAACGAGGCAATCTAGTGATCTATTGATCTATTCTATTGATCTGTTGATTGATCTCGAAGAAGAGAGGGTTGTGTGTGTTTACCATTTAACTACAACTGTGGTAAAGTTTGACATTAGACGCTCTTCAGATATCCACCATTAAACACTATGAAACATGCTGAACCTAAAACCAAACTTTATCGTAATCAAAACACATTGCACAATTGAAACAGATATGTGAAAAGGTGGTAATATGTCCAATTGTGCTCAGTATGAGCACATACAACTACACGCTACCTCTCACATGAGAGTGAATGTTCTCACAAACCAAGCTGTGAATGTAACACTATAATGATTTAGTCCCTGATTCAGATCAGAACAAATGACACGGAGGTCTGAAAACAGTCGAAATGAGCATGCATTAGCTCTGTTCAGCTTATACCAGCACATTCTCATCCACAGCTCATCCAGCGGTGACCCTTTGGCCCTCACGATGGAGCAGAAAAGACACTGAAAACTGTTTACTTATTGGAACTTTAATGGAAGTCTCTGTGACTAGCACTGTGCTGGACTAGCTGTGTTAGACAAAAAATAATTTTCCAAACACACTATTTTGAAACGTCAGCAGTGAAATAGGGAATCTTATCTTTAACTGAAAAATTGAGTTATAATGACTTCTGCCTTTTATTTGTTGCAGCTGATGTAAAAATGAGACATTTTGTTTCTTGCAGCTATTTTCTGTGACTACTACAATTATCCTGAAGGCTGTGAGTGGCACTACAAGCCTTGTGGAGCTGATTGCATGAAGACATGTAGGAATCCGTCAGGAGAATGTTCCAACCTCATCACTGCACTGGAAGGTAGTTACCAAATTAGTTGGCCTGTTTAATGATGAATGAAATTTGTGTTTTGACTGCTGAGCCTGTCTCTTTAGGTAAGACTGATGCTAATGTCTATCAGATAGATTTTGATTGAATATATGTAGATATGCAGGTGCAGCCCTTGTTTTTCAGTGTGCCATATATTTTCTACTGGTCCATTCCTTTTCTTTTTGTATTTGACTTCATACCTTCCACCATGGGGCTTTGCTTACGGTCTTGTATGAGATAAAGGGAGGATTCAATGGGTAATCCATCACAGAGATCCATACATCGTACTTGTTTTTTGTCAGAGTTACTTAATTTAACCAGTCAAACACAGAGCTAGATGGAAAAAAATTATGTCTCCGCCAGAGAATTTCGTCCCGGGAGACAACAGCTTTTACCAAGAAATTTAAAATGACCATGCCTTCTACAAATGTTAGCAGGTGAAACACTGAATTCTAAGGTGAGCGTATCACCTGAACACTTGATTTGAAAGCTTAATGGATTTGGCAAAATAACATGAAAACTTAAATGCAGTTTTATGGTTTGGAAAGTAGTTGTCAGTGACTTAACATGTATGCGGTTAGTATTTATTGAGCTTTAAGGTGCAAAATCACTGATATGGTCCTTTAACACTAAACTGTGCAAAATAATGCCTACAAACACACCTCCAAAACCACAGATTCCCACTTATCTCCAGTCATCCACCTAGACACTCCGTCACACCCAAACACCCCTCAACTCTCATCCCCACCCCCTCCATTCCACACACTCACCAATCAGATATACATACATATACCCTGAGTTCTCTGTCCTGTAGGCCCCCCCCAGAATCCCCCCTTCAACACAATCCTCTAACAAAAATCTCTGCAGAGCTTCATCAATTTTCTTCCGCACATCACAATACTGCTTGTTTGTTTTATCTTTGACTGCTGAAATTGTCCTTTCAACACATTTCTTTCCATACTTGTATGGTGGGGGTTTCTGTCTTTTTACAGTATTTAAAGATAAGTTTTTCAAATGGGTAAAGAAAAAAATAAAACTCACCACCCGAGCATGAGTGTAAATCAATTTTTTTTCTGATACAAATCATAGACATCCATTCCTGGATTTGCATCTCTGTTTTGTTCACTTTTTTTTTTTTTTTTTTNTTTTTTTTTTTTTTTTTGTTACATAGTCAGAAAAAGTGAATGAGGGAGTCCTCAGTACCACATTTAAGTTTGTGGCACTGGGGGAAATGTTATGAATTTTATTTCTTGTGTTATCACACTAGAGATAAAAATCAAGAATAAATCTATTCTTGTCTTCAGCATATATTACATTAATTGTAAATTTTCTATGTTGGAGGTCGTTTTATCTGAGTTTCCAGTACAATGGATCGCAGCCTTGGTTTGAACATCAACCACCTCACTTCCATACTGATAGACATGACAGTTTTTGCACTGTGTAGCCATTTTAATTTAAATGATCATAAAAGTCCTTCACAGATTGTTCCTGATTTGGGACAGGAAGAAAAGAATGGGCACTGTAAGGGCTGCATATGACAGGAAGTCTGCTGTCACATTCTAATTGCCATTATGGTGTTGCAGGCTGCTATCCACACTGTCCTCCTACCCAGCCCTACTTTGATGAAGACTCCATGAAGTGTGTTCCTTGGGATGAGTGTGGCTGCTATGATGACCAAGGCAAACATTACAGCGTTGGAGAACAAATTCCATCAGAAAACTGTTACACCTGGTAGGTTGACCTCAGGCACTTACCTGTATCTTTTAATCTTGACAAACAACAGGTGGAATTGCATCTGCCTCAATCAAAGCACTATGAGCAGCAGATATTTGCAAGGTTTCTGATTGGCAAATGACACAAGAGAAATGAAAAACAATCATTGATACTACATTCAGACATATGTGTTAGCAGGGGAAGCATTGACATTTAAGGTGGGTGTATCATCTCACTGATTTTGAAAGATTAGGGGATTTGATAAAATAACAGGAAAATTAAAATATGATTTTCTGTTTTAGAAAATGGTTGGAAGTAAGGTAAGTTGTATGCAGCAAGTATTTATTGGGCTCAGACTTGCAAAATCTTTGGTGTGCTCCTTTAAGGTACTATTACCGCTTGAATGAAGCTCAAAGAACACATGATGCTGCTCAGACGACTCAGCACAACAGTCACTGTATGATAAGACAGAAAACCTGCTTCAGAATTTAATCAGTCTTTGTCACCTTCTGTGTCTCATGCTGTCCCAAGATTTTCTGCTGATTATTGGGCAGCATCCCTGACAAGTGAAAAAAAAATCTTAAATCTTAAATCTTTTAAAAACCTTTATAAGTTCTAAGTTATAAAGTTATATACCTTAATAAGTATCCCAAGTTAACCAAGGCTTAGAAACAAATTATGACAGCAGTTTTCAAGTAGTAATCAGTGAGTCATCAAACATTTGTTAAACAGCCAAATATACAGTGATATAAAAAGGAAGTGGAAGACTAAAAAAGATAGAGAATGTCTTCCAAGGCCTTGAAAAAAAAACACTTCCAAGTGCTTTACTGCAAAGTGTATAAAGAGGAAGCACCTAACGAAGAAACAAGGAATACATATTGCCAGGGGCCATTGTTAACTTAGCCTTAACTTAGCCTGACTTAATAGATGTTATAATGGAATTAGAAGAATTGAAATACAGTGGTTTGTTGTGTTTGTGTGATATGTTTTATTTTCATAATACCAGAAAAGTTTGATGATTTAAATATATTTGATTTACTAATTTTATTTATGTGTTTAGATTTTAAATACAATATTTTAAAATAAGATTTCTTCAAATTTAACTTATCTATACACAGGTCTGCCAAAAGGGACAACATAACATGTTGTCCCTTTTGTTGTCTTTGACATAACACTGTTATTACATAGCATTATCATGACAAATGCTGAGATTCTTGATGTCTTCATCAGAATTCCAAAGCAAACTAATAACAGCCAGAAGAAAATAACAGCCACATTTCTTTCTTTTTCAAAGCTCCTGTACAATCTCCGGGATAACATGCAGCTATGATGTGAACAGTAAGAACATCTATACACTGGCATCGTTCCTATCATATTTATATATTTTTTATTGATCTTTTTACTGACTTAATTATCATATTGTCATTGTACAGCTTGTACTTGCTTTATCAATGGGAAAACCTACCCATATGGCTCAACCATCTACAATACTACGGATGGGCTTGGACACTGCATCACAGCAGAGTGTGGAGTCAATGGGACTATAATCAGGAACATGTACCCATGCATAAGCACCACAACACCTAGCCCTACAACTACCCCCTTCACATTCAGCACAACCACATCTGGTGCTACAACCACAACTGCTACAACTCCTGCTCCTACAACAAGCACAACAACAGCTCCTACTCCTACAACTCCTGCTCCTACAACAACTAGAACAGCTCCTACTCCTACAACTCCTGTTCCTACAACAACAGCTCCTACTCCTACAACTCCTGCTCCTACAACAACCACAACAATAGCTCCTACTCCTACAGCTCCTGCTCCTACAACAACCACAACAACAACAGCTCCTACTCCTACAGCTACAAAGAGACCTACAACCACATCTGGTGCTTCAACCACAACAGCTTCTACTATTGCTGTGTCTACAACCATGACCACAATGCCTGAGGTCAAAACACAAGTTACAGAAACAACTGTTGTGACGACTGCACCCACTGCTGTTACTAGTACGACTGTTGTACCATCAACAGCAACAGAGGGACCTACAGCCACATCTGGTGCTACAATCAAAACTGCATCAACAACAATGTCAACAACAGAAGTAGCCACTGGCTCAACAACAGCTCCTACTCCTACAACTCCTGCTCCTACAACAACAGCTCCTGCTCCTACAACTCCTGCTCCTACAACTCCTGCTCTTACAACAACCACAACAACAGCTCCCACTCCTACGGCTACAAAGAGACCTACAACCACATCTGGTGCTTCAACCACAACAGCTTCTACTATT
>VXCM01000404.1:0-54266 GCA_014773175.1 Lucifuga dentata
GCAGGCCGGATATGGCCTGCGGGCCTTGAGTATGACATATGTGGTCTAATTTAACGATCAACCTTGACCTTTATATACCTATAACTATCACTCCTACCCAACCAAAAAGACGTTAAAATGTTGATTATACTCCATGGAGCTCAAATTGTTGCTTGAGCATGATGAGAGCAGACAGAGTCCATATTAAACTGTTGATTATAGTATGATATGTAGCACAGAGTTAAGACTGTTCCTGTGAGCGTGATGACAGCAGATAGAATCCATATTAAATTGTTGATTATAGTATATTATATGAAGCACGGAGCTCAGATTGTTGCTGTGAGCATGATGAGAGCAGATAGAGTCCATGTTTAGGTTGCAGGAGGCGTTACTACTTTGTAATGTTTGAGTCAAACTTTACATGAATCTTTGTGTGAAATGTCTGTNCAGGAGGCGTTACTACTTTGTAATGTTTGAGTCAAACTTTACATGAATCTTTGTGTGAAATGTCTGTAGGCTGTCTGTGTTCTGCCTACAGTCACCACAGCCATTAGATTTTAATATTCTTTGTTTTCAGTTTTTTTTTAGTTGCTTGCCTTTCAGTCACCTCTTTATGAGCCCTCAACATATATGGACAAACTTGGAAACTAAAAAATGTAACTGTATTTAAAACTAAATAATGTAAAAAGTAATTGGTGCCGTCAAACACCTTTGGCCATGCGAAGATGGTCTTAAATTCCATCCTAAGAGGTAAAGTCTTAAAAAAAAGTCTTAAATTTAACATGCCGTGAACTGTGATCGGGTTTTAGTTTTCACTCAATTGAATAATTATTACAACACGTTAAAAAATATTGACAAATGCCTGTCAAAGGGATATCAACTGCTTGTTTTTTCTGATTAACTGTATAAAAAAGAAGGTATTTTATTTATATTGTTTTACATCACAGAGCAGCAAAACCTACATTTCAAATGACTTGCAATATTTACCTAACTTACAAATATTTGCAATTTTTATTGAATAAATTAAAAAATGAATTATACCAATTGTCAATCAACTTATCAATTAATCAATTAATAATTTTAGCATGACTAATCAATCTACTTGTGTTAATTCAATGTTTTGGCAAACTGCATGTTCTCAACAGCCAGCAGTGAACAAAAATCTAAATTAGGCCATCAACAGCCTGCTGCAAATGTGAACATCAAGGGAAGCTTACATTTTTGCCAATACCAATCTAATTTTGGTGTTTACATGGCAATAAATATTAGACATATGTTAATATGTTATGTTAACATCATGTATGTCAGAGTCTGTTCAAATACATGTTATGGTGCATTGTCATCATTACCATTTTAAATATCTGAGTTCTCACTTATTGATAAGCTTGTATAATTGTGTTGCCATTTTTGTATGACCAATGTGCTTGTATTTTGAAAGGCAGAATGAACTAAAACCGGAAGCTTTATGTTTATGCACACCACTCCTGGTCAAAAATTAAACAATACAGTTTGGTCTTGTGACTATTGTTGATTTTTTTTAATGTTATATTTTCACTCTAAACTTAATCTAGGAAACAAGCAGCAAACGTACACAGATCCTTTCCATATATTAACAGACAAATTATGTTTTCGACTCCAAACAAACAAAGGACTTTTCGCGCCGTGTGTTTAAAAGCCCCTTTTCGACCAATCACATCACAGATTGCGCACACAAACTTGAAGTTATGACCGGCTCTTCTGCCACCAATCACAGCCATCTATCGCCGCTGTGTCCCGCTTTCGAATTTCAAAGCTCTGATCGAACCAATGAGCGGCAGAGTGGGAGGAGTTTTGGAAGTACTTCTAGTTAAGTTTGGTGGGCCCTGCAGGCAGTGACAAAACAGTTTGCTCGTCTTCCTCATTCAGTCGTTTAGAGGAGTTAGAGTGATCGGTAAGTCTACACAGTCTCCGCGGTTTTATTACACTTTTTCTATTTTGCAGTTAATAATCTTTCATGTTTTTGTTAGAATGGTTGTTTTGCGTAACGTGTGTTCTGGCCGAATTCCGCATTTGACTGTATGTACCAACCGAAGCAAACTGAAATGTTAGTTTATTATTATTATTAATTATTTGTGTAAAAAACGATCGTGTTAAAAAATATAAAGCAAACAAAACGTCGGGGATTCGTTTATTTATTTTCTTTACAGAGGCCTGAGTTTTTGAGTCTCTTTGGGTATGGAGTCTCAGGCAGTGTAGTTTACTGCTGTTGTGCTTAGTGCGCACCATGCAATTCAAACGCCATTTGGTTTGGTAGCTTAGCGCGCTAACAGACGTTAGCAACCGCACTGAAAGTTGTAAATGGCTTTTTAGTGAAGCGTACAGTTACCACTCCTTTTACTAGCAGTTACATAAAGCTTCTTGGTCGTATTTACAGAGTAATAGTGTTTGGGTTACTTTGTTAGAGAAGTTTTGGCGCAGTTTAGTTTAGGCGGGAAGATACAAAATGGAGTCGCGTCTTTTTGTCCTACAGAGGCAGAAATCCGATTAGAGCCTTAAAAGGGCGTCTGCTTGGCCTATTTGTGCTACAGTAGCTACAATCCTTGCACCACACGTATGTGTATATATGTAAGAGTCGTCATCGACACACATTAATGTAAATACGTCGGTGGCTCCATCGTTACTTGTTACAATGTGTACAAATCAGAGGAAGTGGTTGCAGCATTAGGTTGTGTGACAACACGCTGTTTAATGCTGTTAATGTGTTTTAATACGTTTACAGATAAATTGCAGCCATGACAAAGGACCCTAATAAGCCCAGAGGTAAGACCTCCTCTTATGCTTATTTCGTCCAGACCTGCCGTGACGAGCACAAAAAGAAACACCCAGGCGTCCCCGTGAGCTTTTCAGAGTTTTCCAAGAAATGCTCAGAAAGGTGGAGGGTAAGTTGGTCATCATAAAAAAATAGAAAAGTCTTATTTCTTCCTTTGACACACTTTTTTTTAGCCATCTAAATGGCCAGTGATATCATTGAAGTAATTCAGTTCACTTTATTCAATCAATATATTTAATGTTTATTAAAATGCTTCACATATTAAATTTACTACTGTAAATAATAGTTATACAAGACAAATAGAGACTTATAATTAAACAAAGATGAGTGAGAATGTATTTGCACTGTAATTATTATTTTTTGAGTAGACTATTTAAAATGCGAAAAGAACAAATGTTAAAAATTGTCTTTACATTGTTTTAGTCTGTAATTTGGTGTATTTTCTGTCTTGTAGACCATGTCGGCCAAGGAGAAGGTCAAGTTTGAGGAATTGGCCAAGAATGACAAGGTCCGATATGACAGAGAGATGAGATCCTATGTACCTCCAAAAGGTGCCGCGAAGGGCAAGAAGAAGAAGAAGGACCCCAATGCTCCCAAAAGGCCACCGTAAGTCCTGAGGCATGATCACACTGGTGCATTTGTGTGGTAGTCTTTCCGCTGCTAACTCTTTTCCTCCTTCCTCTGTAGCTCTGCTTTCTTTGTCTTCTGCTCCGAACACCGTCCCAAGATCAAGGAAGAAAACCCTGGCATCTCCATCGGAGATATTGCTAAGAAGCTTGGCGAGAAGTGGGCTACACAGACTGCCAAAGACAAGCTTCCATATGAGGCCCAGGCTGCCAAACTGAAGGAAAAATATGAAAAGGTACGGAACTTGCGTATAGAGTTCTAGGAGCCTTTTGCAGCTATTCTGTGTGTGTTAGAAGTTGCGTTATGGCCGGCTGCTTAGCTATGTTTTTCTTTTCCTTTTTAAATTGAAGGAAGTTGCTGCCTATCGTGCCAAATGTGGCTCAGGGAAGAGTGATGCTGGTAAGAAGAGCGGTCCAGGCAGGCCCAAGAAAGCAGAACCAGTTGAGGAGGAGGATGACGATGATGATGAAGAGGATGAGGAAGATGATGATGATGACGATGAGGACGATGACTAAGCATTTTATTTACAACAAAAATGTGAAATTGATTGTTCAGCTTAAGTTCTGTTTGTGTGCGGGTGATCACTTCAGCCTAGCTTTTTGTCCCTGTTGGTCTGCCTCTGTAGGACATCAGACCTCTTTGTTTCTCATTCAGGGATTTAGTTTTTCTGCCAATTAGTTCCCTTTGTGATTTGTTTCATGAAATTGTTTCTGTTAAAGTCAGGTTTTCTGTAACATCTCAATTCTTGTATTTCAGGTTGCAGCCAGATAAGAATTGCATGCATTTAACAGTATGATGTTACAATGGTCTGAATCTCCTGTACAGGCAGTGGACAGCAGCAAATTGGTGAAGTTTTAAAATATTTTTTATTTTTCTGGAAGCACTGCTCGTTGTTCTGTTTAGTGGCGGTGTTTTCCACACTGTTGTTTTGCTACCAGGAGTTATCTACACACTGTAGTTTCATAAATGTTTGCAGCCATTTTAAATGTGGAACTTTGAAAACTTTCATGTAGAATTAATTTTCTTTTTTGTAATAAAATTTTGTATATTGATTATATGTGTGATTCTTTGTTTAAATTATATTAGTCATAGCTATGTGAACATAGCCAATATAAAGTTAAAGGACCATAAAAGCCAAAGCCATTTTGCATGTTTTAGCCTAATATATTCAATTTTTGTACACATAAGGTTACTGACAATCATTTACCAAAGCATACTACTGGAACGGTGAATTAAAAATGTTTTTCTTACCTTCTAGACCGCCATTGGTTTCAGGTTGTTCTGGTACAATGTTAAAATCAACTTGTTACTGGAATGTTCTTGGGATAGGTAATCCATCATCATGAACAAGAGTGTATTCAGGTTTTGTTTTTTTTTTTGTTGTTTTGAAGTTATGTAATTTTAGTATTTAAGCACAATAAAAAGCACAGAGTGAATGTATGTCTCCACCAGGGAATATAGTCCCAAAAAAGTGTTTATGGAAAAATTTAAACCACTGTGACTTCATGAGGCTGTGTAACCATTAGGCAACATGTCAGTTGTTTTAAGGTGGGTGTATTGCTTGAAAGATTAAGAGATTTCCCAAAATATTAGGAAAGCTGAAATACGGTTTTATCCTTTGGGAAATGACTGTCAGTAATGTAACATATGAAAATTGAATATATTAGGCTCAAACATGCAAAATGGANGGGAAATGACTGTCAGTAATGTAACATATGAAAATTGAATATATTAGGCTCAAACATGCAAAATGGATGGTATGATCCTTTAATGCTGTTATTTTAAGTTTATATGGTACAGTATTTGAAAAAATGTTTAGTTGGGTGCATGTTCTCCCAATGTCGCTTGGGTTTCCTTCCACCCTCCAAATGTGCATGGTGAATTGTGAACTAAATAGCCTCTAGGAGTGACTAGTTTTGTCTCTTGGCGCCGCGATGGACTAATCACCTGTCCAGGATGTATCCTGCCTCTTAGCCAATAACGGAACTGACCCTGCACAGCTAAGTTATGGACAATAGATGGACGGATTTTTACCAGTTTTAATGTGTGTACAGTAATGTGGGTAAAAATAAGTTCCCAGTTTGACTAACTGCATTTGAAACTGGCAAAACAGGACAAATTATCTCTTGTCTAAAAAAGTGCTTTGCCCTGCACTAGACTCTTCTAATGATTTTCAGTAAAGCAGTGATTGAGGCTATGCTGATCTGTGCTTCAATTGATTCAACATAACTGCAAAATAAAACTGGAAGACTTCCTTTCCAGAAACAATGTCATGGTTACTCGGGATACTCCGTAGAGCTTAAAGGACCATACTGGTGATTTTGCATGTTTATTTGTAATAAATACTACCCACATACATGTTATCTTAATGACAACTACTTTCCAAAACATAAAACTGTATTTTAGTTCTGTTATTTTGCCAAATCTTTCCAAAACAAATGTTCAGGTGACACACTCACCTTAAAGGACCATGCCATCCATTTTCCATGTTTGAACCTAATACATAACGTTACTGGCAATCATTTCCCAAAGCATACTACTGGAATAGTCAATTAAAAATGTTTTTCCTACCTTCCAGGCCACTATTGGTTTCAATTCATTCTGGTACGCTATTACAATCAAGTTGTTGATACTTGAACGTTCTTGGGATAGGTAATTCAAGACGTGTATTCAGGATTTTTTTTTTTTTTTTTTTTTTTTAAGAAGTTACTTAATTTTAGCATTTAAGTACAAGAAAAAGCATGGAGTAAATGTATGTCTCCACTGGGGAACATAATCCCAAAAAAAGACCTGCATTTATTAAAAAATTTAAACGACTGTGACTTCATAAGGCTGTGTTACTGTTAGCAGGCGAAACATCGATTTTTAAGGTGGGTGTATCACTTGAATATTTGACTTTGAAAGATTAAGAGATTTTGAAAAATACCAGGAAAGCTGAAATATGGTTTTATCCTTTGGGAAATGGTTGTCAGTGACTTTACATGCATGAAAATTAAATATATTAGACTCAAACATGCAAAATGGCCGGTATGGTCCTTTAAAATTCAGTGTTTTTCCTGCTAACACATACATCTGAATATAGATGTAATGCACATGAATGTAATTTCTCTGATAAAGCAGTATGCTCCTGGGACTTTATTCCCTGGTGGAGAAATAGATCTGTTGGCTCGGTTAAATAAAGTTACTTAAAAAAAAATGTTCACTGTGATAGATTATATATCTCAAGCACATTTCAAGTATTTACAAGCTGATTTTAATAGCATACTGGAATGAACTGATAATAATGGCAATCTGGAAAGTAGGGAAAAACAATTCTTATATTTATCACTCCGGTAGTAGATTTTGGGAAATACTTGTTTGTGACAACATGCGAGTTGTATTGGGCTCAAACATACAAAAAACTCCAGTATGATCCTTTAATGTGGACAGTTTTCAGTGGCACTATTCTGAAGAAGAAAAAGTGTAATGAGGTAAAAAACTGTAGTGATGTAACTGGGACATTGTTTTTAGAAGGAAACGTAATTTTTAATGTCACTTTTCAAAGTCATCGTTAAAGTTTACAGAATAAACATACTTCTTGTGATTTGGATGATCTGACTTTGAACATCCACTGTAAAGGAACCCCGAGTATCAACAGCCAGCACTGACATAAACAGACAAACCATGGGAGTCCATTCATGTAAAGAGAAAAGCAGCAAAGAAATCTGCTTGTGGGAGGAATGTCCAAACTAAGTGTAACGCACAGCACAAGACAGTAAAAACTTTGTGTGCAAAGTAATTCAATCTCTATTTCAAATAGTCTGTGGCTGCTGGGTTATATGAGGTTACATACCATTTCAATTAGTGAGCACTGCTCCTCTTTCTTTGTCTTTGTTGGTTTATTTTGTCACGATTTTCAAGACTGATTAAATGCAGCAGTGTAAAAAGCCTTAAATCATTTACATAAGTCAAAGCAGCAGTGCCACAGTGTAAAAATACTCAATTGCAAATGAGTGGCATGTCTTTACATGTTTATAACATGCATTAGCAGTTAGACATACTTAAGTTTTCAAAAATTAAAGTACTGATAGTTAAAAAGAACTTAGTTTTTGTGTGTGTGTGTGTGTGTGTGTGTGTGTGTGTGTGTGTGTGTGTGTGTGTTTTACTCCACTGGATTGATGTTAAACCTCATGGACTCCCACAGTGGTTTCGAGATATTATGAAATTTATGTCTTTAGAAGCTTTGAGCTTCTGGCTCAAGGACAGACCTCTAATGTTTTATAAAATCTGGAACCTCTTCTTGGACTATATTGCTGTTAGAGGTACTCAGACTCTGCATAGTGGCCTCTTTAGACTTGTCTGGTCAGACGATGTAATTTAACCTAGGTCTGCTGATTAATGTTCATTATCTGTCTCTTCCAACACTTTTATGCATTGTTATAATCGCCACCTATATCACCTCCCACTTTTTTTGTTTTGTTTGTTTGTCTTTGTTTGTTCTCTTCTTTTAACTGCATGTTTTTGTTATTGAACATTAATAAAGATAGATAGATATATAAAAAAGAAATTAATTTTTGTTGGATAAAATCTTCATCTCTAGGGTCATGTAATTAGATCAGTTGAGGAAGGATATGAAAGAAAGAAAGAAAGAAAGAAAGAAAGAAAGAAAGAAAGAAAGAAAGAAAAGAATCTTGGATATANGAAAGAAAGAAAGAAAGAAAGAAAGAAAGAAAGAAAGAAAGAAAGAAAGAAAAGAATCTTGGATATAAGGAGGTAAATAAAACAAAAAAACGATGATATTAGTGATATTTTACAAGCCTGTGTTGACTGTAAAATTTGCAAAAGAACAGTATTCTCTGAATGTGTTGTAGCAAAAATAGATAATTTGCATAAAGTAAAGTATATTTACTTTCTGGTTATGTGTTTTGTTTAGTTATTATCAGTTTTTGCAATTTTACAGCTATGATACACTTTGCTGTGCCTAGTTGTTCATGCTACATACTGCTAGTACACAAACTACAGCAGCTGTAATGTTTATAGGCAAATTTAACTTGTGAAACTTGTGAGTAAACAGACAAAAATATTATGTAAGGAAGTCATAGTCATGCATGATGACTACATAATGAAAGCTATGCTTGTATGTGGTTATCAGTACATTTGTACAGCTGCAAGAAAAAGTTAGTAAAACTTAAATTATCTGGATTTCTACATTAATTGTAGAAATCCAGATTTCTACAATTAATTATTATTTGTAATTTATAGATTAATAATTTATAGATTATTTACATGTCTAATGACATGTAAATAATCTCTCAGTTCTTTAATTGAACATATTCTTTGATTATTCACAGTTACAAAGTTAGTCCAGGATGAATAAAGTATGTGACTTGTATTTAATATCTGGTATGACCTTCTTTGGCAGCAATAACCTCCACCAAATGTTTACTGAAGCTGCTGATCAGACCATTTCTGCTTCAGCTCTATAATATTTTTGCAAATTCTACATCCTTTTTCAGGTCATGGCACAGATTTATTGTCATTGCTTTGAGCAGACTGTATTTGTCTGAATAATTAATAAAGAAATCCAGGTAATTTCAAACAGTTCACTATCTTTTTCTTGCCGCCGTTTTAGCTTGCCCTCACAATTTGAAACACTATACAGTAGGTACTCAGAACTAGCACAATTAAGCCTGCTAAGCTATCCTTTAATGTGTGTATGATTGCATTAGTTGTGTGTGTGTGTGTGTGTGTGTGTGTGTGTGTGTGTGTGTGTGTGTGTGTGTGCAGCGTACTCATATTGAATGTAAGTATGATGCTCTTCTTTATTAACTTATTTTGAATGTAACTTCAGTTTTGGGGGAAGAGAGTTACTGTATGTTAGGGTTCCAAAGGAGAATCAGTCTTTCTTTCTTTTTTTCTGAAACAAACAAACAAACAAACAAATGCTTAGATTACAACTAAATGCAGGGATGTAAAGACAATGTACGATATAAACACATAGGTCAGCAATGTCAGATGTGTTAACACTGATGGAGAAAAGCAGGTGTAGGTGTTTTTACAAAGTTAACTTTGTTAAAAAAAAAATCAAGTTTCCTTCAGTGCAAAAACATCAATATACAAGAGGCATAAACTGGTTCTGAGGAAAAATAAATCATCCTAGCACTTAGTTTTTGCCAGTTCATTGTTGTTCCATCTGGAATATTAATATTATGAAGCTTCTGCAATTTCATTTAACATAAAATCCTATTCACCTAGCCAAAACATAGATGATAAGGGAACTCACAAAGAAAGTACATAGGTTATTCAGCCTCATGTTTATGAATGTTCTCAGTCATGCAGGTCATTAGATATCTAGCAGTATTTCAGGGTGACTGGACATATTGCTCAGTTTTGAAGATATTTTCCCACTCATCCAAGTAGTTTTTCTGTGAAAAGCTACTTGGATGAACTGAAGTTGTGTGAATGAATCAAGTCTCTACAGTTTTATTTTAATAGAGTTCTGGAATAAACTCAAAGTCTGGAAGGTAGGAAAAAGAATTCTAATATTTACCAGTCCAGTAGTATGTTATAAGAATTGGTTGTCAGCAGGGTTGGAAGGGCTACTTTAAACATGTAATCTGGTACAGTTACTAATTACCTGCTAAAAAATGTAATCAGTAACGTAATCCAACTACTCCAATATTAAAGTAATGTAACTTGATTACTTTTCATTACTTTTGGATTAATTCAGTCAATAAGATGACTTTGATATATTTTATATAAATTTCTATTTAAAGGACCAAGCCATCCATTTTGCACGTTTGAGCCTAATATATTCACTTTTCATACATGTAAGGTTACTGACAATCATTTCTCAAAGCATACTACTGGAACAGTGAGTTAATTTTTTTTTTCTACCTTCCAGACCACTATTGGTTTCAGTTCATTCTGGTACGCTATTAAACTCAACTTATTGATAATTGAAACTTTCTTGGGATAGGTAATCCATCATTGCAAACAACATGTGCATTCAGATTTTTTTGATTTGCTTTTTTTTTTTTTTTTTTTTTTTTTTTTTTTAGAAGTTACGTAATTTTTGCATTTAAGCGTAATAAAAAGCGCACAGTGAATGTACGTCTCTGTCAGGGAATATAGTCCCAAATGAAGACCGGCATTTATAGAAAAATTTTAACGACCGTGACTTCATAAGGCTGCGTAACTATTAGCAGGTGAAACATCAATTTTTAAGGTGGGTGTATCACTTGAATATTTGATTTTGAAAGATTAAGAGATTTTGCAAAATATCAGGAAAGCTGAAATATGGTTTTATCCTTTGGGAAATGACTGTCAGTAACCTTATGTGTATGAAAATTGAATAGGCTCAAACATGCAAAATGGATGGTATAGTCCTTTAAGTGCATTCTGTAAACAGAACATTGTAAGACAAACATAAGAAAGAAAATGGGGACACGAAAAGAAAATTAAGACAGTAGACCTTCCATTTAGGCTATTAAATTATTAATTAAATTATAGGCTTACAGAATATCCTGATTATACTGTATACTGCCATTAGCCTACTACTTTATGAAATACCACACATAATGAAAAGAAAAGATTCAGGACAGGAATAGGCTACTAGTTAAAACTGTCTTCAAAACATCATCTGTCTTTAAAACTATTCCGTTACTACCCAAGTCTGGTTATCAGTAACAACATGTATGCGTGTACATAACATGGAAAACCACCGGTATGGGCCTTTAACACAAGACAAACTACCTTGTTGGCGTTTTGAAAAGCCAATAGCTGCTCAGAATCGTTACGGACATGGACTAATCAGTGCGGCCGTTAAGCCCCGCCCCACGCGGAGGACAGAGAGCAGGGCACGTTTCAGCACCGGGGAGCTGTCCCTTCTGCACGAGCCTACCGTCGACAAACGGTAAGAACACACACGCATACAGCTGGGCACATTATTACTGTAGCGCACACACACACCGTGGGAAAACAGCCACTGTCTTGCTGCTGCGTGTGTCCACTCTCAGCAGCTCCGTGGATTTCTCGCGGATCTTATCTGCGACACTCCAGCGTCTTAATCGCTGTTTCCACCCGGATTACTTTGTGGTACTGAAACCTGTTGATGCCGTGTAATCCACAATTAAACGGAACCTGTCTCCCGCTGCCAGCAAATTAGGGCTAATAATAGCTATTCATTAGCTTTAAAAAACACATATCAATTAGTTGTCGCTTCAGGGACGCGGCAGGTAATTTTTTTTTATTTTTTATTTTTTATTTTCTTTAACCGTGGGCATCTGTTGTTGCATATTTGTCACGATAACATCTGCTATTATAGGCTGAAAGTCGTGTCTGACCTACCGGATGTCGGTGTCGGTAGTTCGTCTCTCCTCAGGTGAGATTTTAGTGATTTGCAGGTGAAAAGGACGTCTGTGTTAAAAGCAGGCAGAATTTGGCTGAAATGATGATGAATGGAAATATTTGGGTTTTTGATGGATTATTTTCGGCGTGTCAGTCCTTTTAAAACCTGCTACACGTTGAATGACATGATTAAAATAACCCCAGGAATTAGCTGACTTGTTTGATCCAATCTGAGGCGATTTGTACCATTTTAAAAGGCCACTGGGGAAATAAAAAAATAAAATATTAAAATACATTTTTTTTTTTTTTTATATCTGTCTAATTAGGCCTCTCTGCAACTGTTTCTGTGGCTGTTTCATTCTGTTTGTAATTAATCCCATGGGAACATATTTAGTTCTGATGTCTGATACACTGAGCCCATCATGTGTCTGACAGAAACACAGATCCATCATCATGTTTCTACTCTCTCTCTCTCTCTCTCTCTCTCTCTCTCTCTCTCTCCCTCCCTCTCTCTCCAGGAAATCCAGCAGTTTCAAAAGTAAAACAACAGTCTCAACAAAATAAAAATCAGGCATGACCATGTTAGATTACCAATAGATGTATTTTTTATTTATTTATTTTTAAATAACAAACAAGAGAAGTATTCATTAGAGTGCATGCCTTTGGTCGAACAAGTCTACATAAAATCTGTGCTAGTAATATCCTTTTGTTTTTGTTTTTTATTATTATTATTATTTTTTTTTATTTATTTTTTATTTTTATTTTTTTTTTGATTCCACACTTCTTTGGGGAAATGTGTATATTTGAGCATCTTAATACTAGGAGCAGTCAGCAGCCATAATGTGGTGCTCAGTGAACAATGCCAGGCCTAAAGTCTAGTGCACTGGTCAAGGGCAATGGCAGGAGCATTAATTTAACACACTTTTGTGTGTGCATGTGTGTGTGTGTGTGTGTGTGTGTGTGTGTGTGTGTGTGGTGAGGAACCAGGAGTACTCAGACAAAACAAGGCAAATGTCTAGCCTTGTTCAGCCTTGGTGTAAATAGAGATGTAGGAGGCATTTTTTTTTTTTTTTAANTTTTTTTTTTTTCTTTACAATCATCTCAGCCTTCAAAATCATTTAGGAAGTGGAGCCCATTTTAGTTACAATAATGGCAAGGTAACTGATTAATTAAAAATTCTGGCTCTTAGAAACAAAACTACCAAGATTTGGTAGTTTGCTTACCCTAAGCAAGGTAAGGTATAGCGCACTCATTCAGACATACAAACTTCTCATATAATGATTCAAAGATAAGAAGTACCTGTAGTTTTAGCCAATCACTGCAGAGATGAATTCAATCCTCTGTATGTGTCTCATTCTCCCTGTAATGCCATTTGTGTCACATTTGATACATGATTTTCTGAGACCTCTACAGTATCAACATGATCAGTTATTCAAAATGCCTATTATATCGTATCTAAAAATAATAAAAAAATCTTCCAGTTTAAACCCTGTTGAATAAATGCCTGATGTATCGAATGTGAAACAAAAAAAAAAAGGACATACAAAAAAAAAAAAAAAAAAAAAAAAAAAAAANAAAAATAATAATAATAATAAAAAACAAAAACAAAAAAAAATTCTGATAATTATTTCATGGGTCAGGCTTTACAGGGTTCATTTTATCCCCTTCAAACAGTGGATCTGAAATATGTTAGTATGTTGGATTACCACCAGAGTAACACTCAGGGTCTGCTGGTAGCAGAAGTTACAGACAGTAAAAGCAAACACCTGTACAGTAAATCGAACATCATTGCACTGCTAAACAATTCTGATTGATTTGTAAATTTGAATAAAAACATGACATATTTGTGTTTGTGTCTCTAGTCGAGGATGGCCAAGGTGAAGCAGGTGGGCTTGCTGGCAGCAGGCTGTCAGCCGTGGAATAAAGATGTGTGTGCTGCTAGTGGAGACCGCTTTGCCTACTGTGCTACTCTGGCTATATACATCTACCAGGTAAACTGTTTGTGTGTCTGTGTGTGTGTGTGTAAATGAGGATGCTTTTACAGGTTTTACAGTTTAAATTTTAGAGAACTGTTAAAAAGTCCCCAGAAAATGCAAACCACAAATATCATTAAAAGCAGACATCAAGGTGATGTCTACACTTTCACAACCACGACCACGACTGAGCTTCACCGATCTGTGATGTCAAAAATTGTGCACATACGTGTACATCACCAACTCAGACTTCAGGGAAGAAAAGAGAAATCTTCTCTCTACAGCAAAGGAGCTTGAAAACAGGTTCTAGTAGGGACAAACTATGCACATATCTATATATTGAAAACCAGACATCAACGTAAGGAGCCAGAATAAAAACTCAATTTTGATTGCCTTCCTTTAAATCTCTCTAAAAATGCAGTGTAACACTCCAGCCAGATACTCTCAGTTAAAAGTCCAGACAAATGTATACCATATGCTGCAGCATAGAGCTTTCTAAACAGCACTCTGGGGACTCATCTGCCCTGAGTTAACATCACTTAATTTATATTTTGATTTACAGGTGACAATTTGTGACCTGAAGACAGTTGTAACTGGTATCCTTGTCCTGAATATTTTATTTTCATTATTTGGGGGATTTCATAAAATAATGTATTTACAAAATCAGAGATACCACAGCTAAACTTTCTCATCGGACCTTGGTTGTCTTTCCTTTTATTTTTCCCTTCCTTCTCTGCTTCTCTCTCTCTCTCTCTCTCTCTCTCTCTCTCTCTCNCTCTCTCTCTCCCTCCCCCTCCCCTTGCAGCTGGACCAGCAGTACAATGAATTTAAGTTGAGATCCATCATGTCAGAACATAAGAAGACCATAACAGCCATCAGTTGGTGTCCGGACAACCCTGATCTGTTTGCCTCAGCCTCAGCCGACAACCTGCTCATCATATGGAATGTGGCTGAACAAAAAGCTATTGCAAGACTGGACAATACTAAAGGTAGATGAATTACATATACGTTGATAAACAGATGACAGAAAGATAAATCTTCATTGTGATTGAACAGAGGGTAAAGTATCGAATTCCGTGCACATTTCATCATAAATAAATACAGAAAGTTTAAAAGAGTTTTTTTTTTTTTTTTTAAGGCATATGATTAAAGATTCTGTAAAGCAAAAATTTCATTTTTTTTTTAAATATTCCTTTCCTTTTCCCTCTCAGGTGTCCCTGCCTCGGTCAGTTGGTGCTGGAACTCAGCTGATGGAGTGGCTTTTGTCTCCCAGCGGGGTCCCCTGTATATCTGGGTCTGTGGAGGCCCTGAACCAGGTGTCACCATGCACAAAGAAGCCCACTCCTTCCTTTCTGATATTTGTCTCTTTAGATGGCACCCAACCAAGAAGGGCAGACTGGTGTTTGGGCACACGGACGGGAGTTTGTCCATATTTCAACCAGGTATGGATGGACACAACAAAGAGTATACAGTCCTTACATGTCTGCTAAAAACGAGCTATGGGTTGTATCAAATGTACTAATATGAGCTTTCCCGAAGTAAAAAATAGTTTAAAATAAATAAAATTTAAAGTAAAGAGTGTAAAATTATGTTAAAATGAAGAACAGTTCAACATTTACTTATATTGTTGAAGGTTTTATGTATTAAAGGGAACACAGATTTGTTTAATGTCACTTTTGTGGGCATTTCATTTACTTCCATTCACTAGAGACTTATGTCCTTTCAAAATATTGGATATATGATTAACCTTAACTTTTACCCTAACCGTCTCTCCATGTGGCATAAGCCTATAAACATAATAAATTCTTGAACCTCTCTATCTTTTAGGGAGTAAGAGCCAAAAGCATGTGCTGCGTCCAGAGTCTTTAGAGGGGACAGATGAAGAGGACCCGGTCAGCGCTCTGGAATGGGATCTTTTGTCCACTGACTATTTACTAGGTATGGAACAATGCTAAATGCTAAATGCTAATGCTTATGTTATCTAGAATGGTCATTGATAAACAATAATAGTAATAAGATAAAATAGAAGAATGAGCTAATACTTTATTTTATCGGATAGTTATTGACACACACACACACACACATGCACATACAAAGACATGCACCCTGGCAAGCACCCAGAATACCATAGCAACCATCAGAGCCACCATAACCACCACCTACCTACAAGCAACCACCCAGAACACCATAGCAAGCACCCAGAATACCATAGGAAGCATCTAGCAACCACCTAGCAATAACCGTGAATACTATAGCTGAGCTACCACCTCAGCGAACCACTTAGCCAGAAGTTTACTACAATATTTTAATGTAGATCAATATTTAGATATCAATACATATTTTTGTACCTGCGTTTAGGCTACAGTTAATAAAACAATCAACATCTGTAACTGCAGATGTGCATGGAAAATAATCTGTAATCTCAGAGTCTTAATCTTATGTAACTGAAAAATTCTGGATGAAATTTGGATGAAATATAGGGGACATATAGATGCCAACAGATCTCCTGGTACTCATTTAGCATTGAAATGAACAAATGATGTGCACCCCTGCCTATAACATCCTTGGTGGAGGTATGCGCTCTCTGAGTGTCTCCTTGTTAAAACTGTAACATCTCTCACTCTGCTGCAGCGACTCAGACAATTCAGTTATTAGTTGTCTTGTCTTTTTCCCATTTGTCATGGTTTGGCAACCTGTCTCTGGAAAACAAAAAGTTTCTAGTGGGCTAGTAAGATTATAGGTCAGTTTCAACTCAACCTATCAGTTCTTTACTCCTCATAGCTGCAGCGAAAGGTGAGTTCTATTTCTCAAGACTGTTCCCATCCCTTACATCGCGAACTTCAGCTTCTCCGCTCCGGCCGTCGGTTTGCTAGGTGGAGAACAAAAACAGAAATTCTTTTGTATCTGCAGTCGTTGCACTACTAAACAAAACTAGCATGAGTTGATGCACTTTATGCATGCATTGCACTTTAGGCTTATAAGTGAGTGAGTGAGTGTGTCTGTGTGTGTGTTGAAGCAGTTTGTCATGACCTTCGTAAGATTTCTTAATAGTTACTTACTGGAGGTTTAACATCCTTCTGTGCTTTCATTTCTGACTGATGAAGCCATTTGCATGAATGATGAAACATTTCAGAATTAAAAACTTGAATCCAGTTGACTTGACTCAGTCGACCTTCTTAAGCATTTTTATACTCAAACTATTTTTGATACTAAGATGATATTTGTTTCAATGTATTTATTGATGTTTTTTGAATCTCTGTTGCTCGGATGTCTTGTTTTTAACCTTGGATTGTTGAACCTCCTGTCTGCACAATAAATTTACCTTTGGGTACTAATAAAGAAACCTTGAACTTGAAATTATTGTTACTTAGATGACTTTTCCTCTTGATGCTGTCTAACCTCCATAATGCTATAATGATGGCAGGAGGTTGAAATATTAGTCGTTTCTTGTCACTTTCTTGTAAGATTTCACCTTCTGTCTTTCTAACCTCCGTAATGTGGTATAATGATGGTGGTAGGTTGTCATTTTCTGGTATGATTTCACTCTCTGTCTTCCTCCAGTGTCCAACCTCCATAATGGCATCAGGCTGGTGGACAGTGAAGCCTTGGTTTGTATCACATCCTTCTGCTTTCCCTCAGCTGCTGCTTCAGTTCAGTGTTTGGCCTGGGTCCCATCTGCACCAGGCATGTTCATCACTGGAGGTAAGGGGTGTGTGTGTATGTGGGATGTGTTTCCATCTGTCTTCTGTGTTGACTTGATGTTATTATGGTTTGTCAAGTATGTGGGACATTTTCTGGTCATGCTGGCAGCTGTTTGTACATTCTTAGGAACACACTAAATAAACAACACGATATTAGAAATGTCATACTGACACCACTAGTTGATTTTGGTGCAGTACAGTGTGCAACGAAAGTCCTGAGTTATAAGTTTGGACTTTTCTTTGTTCAGGGTTTCTAACCAAAGCACGTTGGTATCTTTATGTTCTATCCACCTCCCACCTCTCATATTGTTTGCAAAGCTGATTTATTTAAGATTTCAAATTCTGCATTATTTACATCCATGTTATGTTTTATGTCAGCAAGTTGTCTTCTTCCTTAATTCCTTCTCTTCCTTCTCTTTCTTTACTTACCAATATATCAGTAACTTTGACATCACACAATGCTTTTGCATTATAACCATCTGAAATCAGTGTATATGTGTATCATGTCAGCCACATGCATGTGGTGTGTGTGTGTGTGTGTGTGTGTGTGTGTGTGTGTGTGTGTGTGCGTGTGTGTGTGCATCATGCTGGAAGAGCACAAGTTACAAAAAATATGGGGACACACTCATCAAAACTTTGGTGCACAGCGCCCACTGGTGGTCAAGAATTTTATGACGTCTCTTTAAGATGTATGTTTGAAAGATCTGTGAGATTGCTCTAAATCTGGAAATAATCTTTCTATTTTGTCTTTGTCGTCCGGTCAGATTCCAGCTTTTTGTGCAGAGGATATGGATTTTCTCTTTTTCCCACCACTCCAGGAAACACTGAACTGCAAAATACCATATTAACCAATATGTCTTGGTCTCTCTCCTAGACTCCCAGGTTGGAGTATTGAGGATATGGAATGTGTCTCGTTCCACTCCCTTAGACAGCTTTAAACTGAAGAAGACTGGATTTCATGCTTTGCACGTCCTTAGCTCCCCTCTTGCCAAGAAAGGTAAATTTTATCAAACTTTAAAAAAAAAAAGAAAGATAATATTTCCTTTATTTCAAGTACAAAGCACAAAGCCATTTATCTTAGATGCCCATTTTGAGATCAACTTTAGAGAAACTGTTTTTCTTGGAACACCACTCAACTGTAAATTTATTATCTACACCCATTTTTTTTGTCTTTGTTTTGGCCCACATACTAATTAGCATCTTCAAATTAAGTCAGTCCTTCTTATTAAATTCATTTCCTCACAATGATTATATTATTCCTAAATACAGTATGATATCATTATCTGGTTAGCTTGCTTGCAGTTTTATTCATAAAACTTATACAAAATTCATAGCAATTTGTTGGACTTATTGTCGACATTGTACAAGCTTTTTACACTCCAGCTCTGCTCTTAGCTGCAGTCTGACCTCGAGCATTCATCATTTTCTTTTTGAAAGGCCTCAAGTTAACTCTCTGTCCCTTACACATGGCTGACACTATCTACAGTATTTTATGAAATTACTGTGACAGTAAAATTAATAAGGATTTGCAGACTAACACAGCCTGATTCCCCTCTTTAATCTGACTCCTTCACCTCCCATAGCTCCCAGTTCCTGTTCACCTAGTAAGAGTCAGCACACCAGTTCCACCAGTGAGGCCGTCCCTCCTCCAACCCTGTCTCAGAACCGCTCCTTCTCTCTGCCTCCGGGCCATGCTGTCTGCTGCTTCATGGACGGAGGTGTTGGATTGTATGACATGGGTGCCAAGAAGTGGGATTTCCTCAGAGACCTGGTATAGTTATAATAACATCTGTAAAACCAGTATAATATTAAATGTGTCACACAATTATATTTTTATGTAAGTAGAAGTAATAATTCTCAATTTTGAGGATTTGCTGCATTTCTCTGTGTCATATGATTATTAAATGAATCCTTTTGGGTTTTACAGCTGTTGTTCAGGCAAAGTAAATGATTTATGGTTCCAGAGCCAGTTCAGGCTATTAATAATATTAATAAAAATGTATGCTTTTATGACATTGGAACCCATACTATCTGTTTGTTTGTGTTATAGATTTGACAGGGGAATGTTAATAGATTTGTCATGATGCTTTTTGTTTTCAGGGCCATGTAGAGACCATCTTTGACTGTAAGTTTAAGCCAGATGATCCCAACCTATTGGCCACAGCAAGTTTTGACGGGACCATCAAAATCTGGGACACAAACACACTAACAGCTGTTTACACCTCCCCTGGCAATGAGGGAGTGGTCTATTCCCTGTCCTGGGCTCCTGGTAGGATCGTTACACACACACACACACACACACACACACAGGCAACATTTGAATATGTTTTCCAATGCATTAGGTTATATGACAGATAAAATGGGTTTCATTCATTCATTTTGTGTGTGTGTGTGTGTGTGTGCATTTTGAAGGAGACTTGAACTGCATTGCAGGGGCAACTTCTCGTAATGGAGCGTTCATCTGGGACGTTAGAAAAGGAAAAATCATCACTCGCTTCAATGAGGTGGTTTTAACCTTCTGATAACCTTTAACCTTCTATGATATCAACAAAGTAAAGGATATTTACTCTATGTGTTGTATCTCAACACATCACCATTTTTAAGAGACAGGAAGTGACCTGTGTTGGTGACTAAGACTAAGAACCTGTACTAAACTTAACTGTTGTCAGCCTATATGGCTTCATAGATCTACAATACAGATAAGAAAGACACTAAGTTACAGCAGTAGCTCAGCAGCAATACAGCAGGTATATATAATATATATATACACACACACTTTCCATACAATGGAATAATACAAAGGCTGACTGATTAATTCTAAGCCCAACAATATCTTTATGGAAGTGTGTGTATTTGTTTTACACATCAACTGCATTCATTTGAACTCAGTGGTTATAACTCACAAGTTCCAGAGGTATTCGAGGCTCTGTGAGCAGTACAAGATGCAGTGATTATGTACTCGCTGGGATTAAAATCCCTCCAGCATCATTTACAGAAGTGCTTTTTGTAATAAATAGTCATCACTCATGGATGATCACTCATGAATAATAGTCATTTTGTGCTATGTAGCACCAACATTCTATTTATTTCACTGTAATATTGATTGTGTTGTAAAAACAAAACAATGCGATTTCTCTAAAAAATCCAGTTCCAGTTTCACTAACAATGGAATAAACCAAAAAATTGGCTCTTATTCTTACCAAAATAGCACTTGTATATACATTACCTTATGTCTGACTCTTAATTAGTCAAAAAGTTGTGGTTTACAGTAAACAGATTCTTTGGCGATGACCTGTCTGTCTTTCTCCAGCATGGTAAGAATGGTATATTCTGCATATCATGGAGTCATAAGGACTCGAAGAGGATCGCTACCTGTAGTGGAGACGGATTCTGGTCCGTATTAACCTCCATACTAACACATCTCCATTATTATAATTTGTCCTTTAAAGTGCTTTAATGTCACTGAGTCTTGTTTTTCTGTATATTTTGTTATCGTTGTGTCCACAGTATTATCCGGACCATTGATGGTAAAATCCTTCATAAGTACAAACATCCTGCTGCTGTATTTGGATGTGATTGGAGCCAGAACAATAAGTAAGACCTCAATCAATCAGTCAGGCAGTCAGTCAGTCAGTCCGTCCATCCATCCTTCCTTCCTTCCTTCCTTCCTTCCTTCCTTCCTTCCAGCAGGTTTTCCTCAGTGGAATAAGCCATATATGACATGTAACCGCTTAAGTATGACAGAGTATTATTAAATCAATTATTTCAAAGTAATTATAAAACATTTTTACATGCATATACCACTATTTAACCTCTTTAACCCCTGAATTTCTCTTTAAATCTTCCCTTAAGTGTTTTAAAAGTTAAAACATTTTACTTTCTTACCTGCCTTTTACGAGACCTTGTTGAAGCTACAAGATGAATAACTGAAACATGTCTCATACACTGTTTTATTCAAAATTCAGCCTATCTTTGGAATCTTTGGCATCTCCACTGGAATTTAAAATAACGTTAAATGTTTGGCCAAATGTAATGCGATGAGTCTTCAGATGGTCTGACAGGATTTAAGAACAAAATTTAGAAAATGCTTTCCAACAAAAATAACCAAGTCAAAACACTTTGAAAAATCAAAACTTTGACATTTTGAATGAAATCCCCACACGACTTCCTACCTCTGTGTTTTTGTCTTTTAGGGATATGATAGCTACAGGCTGTGAGGATAAAAATGTCCGTGTGTATTATCTGGCCACCAGCTCAGACCAGCCTCTAAAAGTGTTCACCGGCCACTTAGCTAAAGTATTCCACGTCCGCTGGTCTCCACTCAGAGAGGGAATACTGTGTTCTGGATCAGATGATGGGTGAGTGTAATCATATGGAGATAATCATGTTTTCTTTTGATGAGATTAACATTTAATGTGAGAACTGTCATAGCAGCAGGTAATAACAACCTTTGAAGATTCACAACTATTTAATCAATCATGCAACATGTACTTTCGCTCACATTTCTATTGATGGAGAGTGCTCCTTGCTTAGATTGCTTATGTGATTCATATGCAGAAAAAGTTGAAGTGTCACATTCTATATTGTGCAGGTTGGAATGGGAAGGAAATTCCAATCTGTGTGTTTAGATGACAGTTACATTGGCAGATATCTGATAAATATCAGATTTATTTCCACCATGAATGTGACCCAAAACAGAGCTGAGAATAAAAAAATTCAAATTTCATGTGTCTTTTTTTTGCTTACATGCTAACAATACACATCCAATTTGTGCCACAATATGAAGAAAGTCTGAATTGGGTCACTTGTACCTAGTTGTGTAAATATAGACTCTAAATATACCAAAATATAGCATATATTTTTGGAGATTGAATTGACACAAAATACACATTACCTAAACCATTGTCACCACTATTAAATTCTGCATTTATACTTCAAAAAAATTTTTTTTAGTTTATGAAGAGAATGTGTCACAATGTGCAGATGCACTGAATTTTACTTAATTTGTTAATTTTACTTAATGAACTGAATTTTACTTATTGTGTTATTAAAGGAAAAAATTCCCTTTGTGTTTCTTTGTGTGCAGTACTGTTCGTATCTGGGACTACACCCAGGATGCGTGTATTAACGTGCTGAGTGGTCACGCAGCTCCAGTCAGAGGGCTGATGTGGAACACGGAGGTTCCTTACCTCCTCATTTCAGGTAATAAGTGATTTTTATCAGAATTTTATGGATTATATGGAAGATATCAAAGATCAATAAAATGATTGGGTAGTATAGATACTATAGAGAACGAAATAACTAACTTTTCAGCCATATGTAAATATGGAGTAATGCCACAATTATTAACTTTTAAAATAACACAAGATAAAAAATTTGATTGTGAGGATTACAATTATGCCTTTACTTCTGAAAAAAGCATTATGGGAACATAATCCTTCCATAGCCTTATAATGTAAAAGCAATGCCACAAAAAAAAAAAAACAAAAAANAAAAAAAAAAAAAAAAAAAAAAAAAAAAAAAAAACAGAAATCACAGCAAAACCAGAAATGAACCAAATGCATCCAAACATAAGTCTAAAAGTACGAGTGAAGTGCTGTAACAATTAATATTTAAGATTAACATTTTTTGTGCCATTTATGAAAGACAAGAAGATTTCACAACACTGTTCCATCTCATGTCTCATATCTCATATATTATTGAAATGTATTTAAGGTTTGTGGAGGATTACTCTCAGGTGTAGGATATGCAGTGAATTACATGTTAAATATCAGTTGTATGATGTAATATTTTGCAGGCTCCTGGGATTACACAATCAGAGTTTGGGATACACGGGATGGAACATGTCTAGATATTGTCTTTGACCATGGAGCCGATGTCTACGGTAAGACAGTATGAACCATTGAGTTTGTTTTACAGCCTCAGGTTTTTTGCCTAGATGAAGAAAATTGAGTATTTTTAGTGCAGATACTGTACATGATGTATGTGAAGTATGAGATGGATGTTGGAAGTCAGCATTGGCATGCTGCTGTAAATTTGCATCACTCCATATTTGTGCTGCATTTATAATTACAAATATGATATTATGCTCTCTTAACACATAATATTCTGTTATTTTTTAATGTGAGACGTTAATTCCCTGTCATTAAAGTGGATCTTATTCATGAAAGTGTGTTTCTGTGCATGCGTAGGTCTGACATGTCATCAGAGTCGTCCGTTCACCATGGCGAGCTGCAGCAGAGACAGCACAGTGCGCCTTTGGTCTCTGACGCCGCTCATCTCTCCTCTGCTGCTCAACATTCTCACCGACCAGCCCTGGGACAAGATTATAGGAAACACTGGTAAAGATGGATTCTGTTCTATTCTTTTGGCATACATTTTTCATTTCTTGCTAAATGAACAATATAGGAATTTAGTATTGTCTATTTGAATAATTAAAATAGGTGAAAATGAGGTTTTGAGATGTAGTATGAAGCTGTTTTTGTTAAGATCATCGGCTCTTTTTATTATAGGTAGCATATCTTGACCAATTCTTCCCATAAGAAGTTATTATTTATACATTGAAACTTAACTACATTGAAAAGTGTTTTCTTGCAGCAGGCACACTACACTTGTTAGATATTTGGAGTCAGTCAAGCTGAAAATAAGTTTAAACATATGTTCCATAAAAAACAAACAAATAGTAAATTCATTAAAAATGGGTATAAACCAAAAACAAGGAGCCTTATCTCCTGTTATACTGAGCTGTATTTAAGCAGGCTGATTGCGTGTCTCTGCAGACACAGCTATGGTTCCTGGCTCGCCTCCTCTGCTCTGTGGTAAAGTCTCCAGAGACGTCAAGCAGGAGCTGGACAAACTCAATGTAGACATCAGGGACAAGAAGCTACGCTGGTTCTTCGAATGCTTTTCGGTAATTACATTCTGATGCTTATTTATCGTTCTACACTCATTTTAATGTACGACTCTGAATTCACTTTAATATCAGGATGTGATACTAATACAATATTTTGCCTGATAGTTATCGATCTTAAAATGGGCAATTCTGCAAAAGACAATACAACTGTCATGTGGGACTTCAGGTAAACAACTCAAATACAGATGAAAGGCATGTAAAAATAAGCAATCTTTATTTGCTGTAGACACACGCACACGTGCGCGCACACGCACACACACAAAACAGTGCAGGAAGTTAGTCAGGATTTATATACAGGTAACTGATAAATCTAAAAAGGGCTGAGGCAGATAATCTGAAAAACCAGAGAGCAGTCTGAAATCAGGATTCACAAACAGATAACAGGCAGGTAAACGGGTATAACGGGTATAAACAGGAAAATGGCTGGACGCTTGAACAAAACTACAAGACAATCTGGCAGGGAACAAAAGAAACTGGCAGATATATATATAGACACGTACTGATTAAGGGATTGGAAACAGGTGTAATGGTCAGATGACTGTGGAAATGAGGTAAACTCAGGTTGTAGCGGTGGACAAAGTGAAATGCAAACTCACAACAACAGGTATCTGACTGATCAGGACAGTAGAACTCTAAACAGGCTTTTTCCAAGCAGAAATTACACTGTACAGTATATACTGTATTTAATCAGTGCATTGTGACGAGCTATTACGGGGGACGAATTATGCTTTTGGTTATTTCCCTCATTTTTATTGTGTAATACACACACACAAACATGCACGCACACACACACACACACACACACACACACACACACACACACACACATATCATATACATATATATGTACAGTATATATTTATATGTAAACATGGTCAAAGTGAAGTGTCCAAACGTGAGGTTGACACCTATAGAAGTTCATCTAGTAAGACAAACCCATAGATCCTGAACTACCCACAGAGATTTGTTTTTCATTTAACACTTTACTTCTGTAATCAACATATATTTACTTACATACACACCTGGTTAGACACACCCACAAAGTTCTTCTGAAGCTCCTCTGCTCTGGAGTATTATTTATTGGAATTATTAAAATAGATGAAAATGAGATTTTGAGATGTAGTATGAAGCTCTTGTTTTTTTTTTAAAGATCATCAGCTCTTTGGTGTGAGTTTTACGTAAGCAAAATGAGCTTAAATATAAAAATTAAAGTAATCAACTTTAATTTTTATAGAATGACCCTTTACAGTGTTAAAATTACTGATGCGTTAATGTGGAAGCAGCACTTCACGTTGTGGACAAATTAAAAAAAATGTAATTTACTGTTCTTCGATGGTTTATAGCAAATGATTATATTTAAAACTCATAATATATTTTGTGTACAGAATCTTTATCTGTAAAATAATTAGTAACCATAATTATTACTTAAATGTAGTACAATGAAAAGTAAAATGGTCAGGTTTGAAAAATAGCGAAGCAAAAAATTGAAATACTCAAGTAATGCACAGGTAAGCATGTGTGTGTGTGTGTGTGTGTGTGTGTGTGTGTATGTGTGTGTGTGTGTGCATTATATCCTCTATCAGCCACCAGGGGGCAGTAGTAACCTGTGGGACTTGGTGTCAGTCATCAACGGTCAGGACGACTCACTGCTGCCACCTAGCTACAGTAAAGGAGTCATGCACATGAAACATCTGCTGAAATTTAAAACCGTAAGTAGTGATGGAAGAATGAAGAACAGAGAAAGAAAGAAAGAAAGAAAGAAAGAAAGAAAGAAAGAAAGACAATAAAATAGAAAATGAATGAAAAACAGAATGAAAGACGGAGAGAGATAAACAAATGAAAGAAAGGCAGAAAGACAACAATGGAAGACAGACCAACTTATAGAAAGAAAGAAAAAACAGAAGAAAAGAAAGAAAAAATGAAGACAAACAGATAGGAATGTAAAAGACTAACAGAGAGAAAGAATGAAGAGACGAATGTGGAGATGGATGAGAAACACAGCTGTGGGAGGTGATTTGTACTTTTCTAAACTGAAATATTGAACCAATGAGGCAGATATTTAAATATGGAAATATACTGACTTTTATCTTCCACTGTGTCATGTTTCAGTCGGAGGCACAGGAGCTCACTATAGTGAAAATGTCAAAGTTTGGAGGAGGTATTGGAGCTCCCAGTAAAGAAGAGAGACTAAAGGAAGCAGCAGATATCCATCTGAGACTGGGACAGATCCAGCGATACTGTGAATTAATGGTGGAGCTTGGACAGGTAGGAGGTGTGTGCCTGTGTGTGTATTTGGACAATCAGGGAAAACTGTACTTCTGATTCAATAATACAATTCAAACTGCTATTTAAAGTGTTAACACAGTTTCCCACTGACCTGTAAAGACACTGGTGCTGTTTTTGCCACTTCACCAGCATCTTTGCCTCATAAAACTGACGTAAAGCGCACTGCTAAGCGGCTGCTAAGAGGCCAGACTGGCAGCTCACGAGCCTGCTGGCGGATATTTGAGGCTGAATGAGGTTGAAAAGAGGATTTTGATATATAGGACTTCTGAAACAACAGAGAAACACTGCAGAGGCAGACTGGCAGCAGCTTGCACTAGCTGCAAAAAACAGAACATTTGGAGGATCTTTAGAGAAAAGAGATTTTGACAAATTATAAAGTGACATAATGACAGTAATTATTAATTTACTAGGTTAAGAAAAAAAGACAGATGGAAACAAAGAAGTTGATAATAAGGATTGATATCTGTCTTTCAGTGGGACAAAGCCTTATCTGTGGCACCAGGAGTTTCCATGAAGTATTGGAAAAAACTTATGCAGAGGTAATTTGTGTTTTTAGGCTCAGACTTTCTAGTAAAACTGATCATGTAAAATTAATGTGTTAAAATAAAACATATGATACAATGACGGGAAAACATGATGGTCAACAGGCCTGCTTAAACCTTATCTTTCTGAAGCCTAGAATTTGCCATTACTGTTTTGCATATATTAAGAATGTTGATTCATTTGTTTTGGGGTGAATAATAAAACCAATACAATACAAGAATACTGTTAACTGTGACCAAGAGTTGAATAATCTCCTCTGTTTTTGTCAATAAAAACATTATAATCTGTATAGAGGTGGAATTTATTGCAGGGCAATACAAATTGGATTGTATTATAATGTAAGGAATTGTAATTGTTAATAAAACATAACAAATGGTGAAACTATAGAATATTTGCACATCAAATTCAGCACAAGATTTCTTGGTTTCTAGCAGTGTCTATGTATTTGTAACCGTAAAGCATTTTTATGGGATCTGATTTTCACTTGGATTTATAAATGGTTGATTTTACCATCAATTTTTTTTTTTTTTTTTTTTAATCCATTTTGATATTCAGATCCAGGCCACATCATTCTCAAACTGTTTAATTTCATGAAAATGTTTAGGAGATTTATAATCTAGCTTTGGATGATCCAGATCTGCATCAAAATACACTTAGTGAAAGATAATCATGGAATACAAGATCGTTTTTCATTTGATTAAGTGTTGTAGATTATGAGAGAAGAGCAAACATATCCAAAAATGCCATATGATGAGATGCGAAGCCCTTAAAAAAATCCTTCATCGTCACCAAAATTGGCCTAACTTGATAACAAATTTCAGAAGTTTTTAATACGTCTGTCTAAAAGTCATTGAAAGAAACAATCAAATACACAGTACTGAAACACAGTACTGGTTGGTGGATTCATTAAATTCGAATAAATTCTGAATAAAAACAAATCATGAGTGCTGAGTATTTTGCATTGCATTTTGGAGTTCATATAGACTATTATCTGTTAAATTCCAACATGCTTATGTCCCAGGAGAGCTGATCAGCTGATGGCTGAGGATAATGATGATGCGATTCCATACTGCATCGCCACAGGAGACATAAAAAAACTGGTGACTTTCTTCACTGGCAGAGGACAGCTGCTGGAAGCCTTGCTAATAGCACAGGTATGAGAGTGGTGGAATAAACTCAGTATAAAAGCAATTTTCTTCGTTGTTGCCAAAAGGAAAGGATTGATGGAATAACATGTTGGGGGTAAATGGATCGAGGTGGATACATAAGACAAAAAAATGATAAATAGACAACTCAAGACAAAGACAAAGGTCAAAATAAGAGGAAATTCTGCTGATAGTAATACTTAAATGATTGATAATTATAATAATAATGTTGATTTTGGTGAATGATTATAAAGATGAAGTCTGTCAATGATAAATAATTAAGATTCTGATATTTCTAATTCCCAGGGAGCATGTGAAGGCAACATCTGTGTGCCTCAAAGCTCTCCAGTCAATCACACCACTAATGATCTGGATAACAGACAACAATACCAGAGGTAACACACACACACACACACACACACACAAAATGACAATGACATGGTTTTAAAATTTATGCTTAAAGGACCATATCAACCATTTAGCATCTTTGAGCCTAATATATTCAATTTTCATACATGTAAAGTTACAGCCAAAGGATAAAACTATATTTCAGCTTTCCTGATATTTTAAAAAATCTCTTAATCTTTCAAAATCAAATATTCAAGTGATACNATTTCAGCTTTCCTGATATTTTAAAAAATCTCTTAATCTTTCAAAATCAAATATTCAAGTGATACATCCACCTCAAAAATCGATGTTTTGCCTGGTAATAGTTACACAAAATTATGAAGTCACAGTCATTAAAATCTTCGATAAACGCAGGTCTTCTTTTGGGACTATATTCCCCAGTGGAAACATACATTCACTCTATGCTTTTTATTATGCTTAAACACTAAAATTACAAAACTTCAAAAAAAACCTATCCCAAGAACGTTTCAAGTATCAACAAGTTGATTTTAATAGCGTACCAGAATGAACTGAAACCAATGGCGGTCTGGAAGGTAGGAAACATTTGTTTTTTACTTCATCCTTCCAGTAATATGCTTTGGGAAATGCTTGTCAATAACTTTATATGTATGAAAATTGAATATTTTGGCTCAACATGCAAAATTGATGGTATGATCCTTTAAAGTTACACTTGAGTTGAACTGGACATGAAACCAAAATGAACTTTTGAAGTCTGACAGTAAATTCTGCCATTTTGTCAAAACACTAGTAAATATTATCAAACATGGATTTTCATAAATGACATTGTCAGTAAACACATTAAAGTGGCCCAGTAATCACACATATTTGTGTGGTTTGGTTTTCTTGTAGATTCTGAATAACTTTAAATGTGCTTGGAAACTGATTGAACTATATGAATAAAAGTTGTGTTACCGAGCAGCAAAGTTACCGGAGATAAAAATTTGCTAGGCAACCTTTTCTCTACCACTCACTACTGAACTACCATCTGTCATCAGGACATTCCTGTCAAGAACTCTCCCTCTCACTCTTAGAGTTTCTAATTTGTGAATAAATGCATTATGATGCACTCTAAACTCAGTTTGCTCACTGTTTGTCTCCAGTCTCCTCCACAGAGTATGTAAAGAGCTGGCTGAGTGGTACTTCCAGGACGGCTGCTCAGTCATGGCAGCGTGCTGCCACCTAGCTGTGGACAACATAAAGGTACGACCTGAACCTGTGCATGTGGTCACAAGCTATAGCATCCCAGTAATCGTGTGACACGCTCTCCTTCACTTCCTCTCAGCAACTGTTAACTGAGAATAATAAATGACAATTAAAACTACTCACAATCATTTTGTAGATATGTTGCTATTGGGTTAATTTACATAATTCACACTTACATGTTGCTTGATCTTCAGTTGTGCATAGTGAAGAAGAATGGTCATAATTTATTGTGGGTAAGACGTGCTGCCCCCTAAGTGATCGTAATTCAACATTTTG
This sequence comes from Lucifuga dentata, assembly GCA_014773175.1. NCBI lineage: Eukaryota > Metazoa > Chordata > Actinopteri > Ophidiiformes > Bythitidae > Lucifuga > Lucifuga dentata. Next base: position 30,192 of record VXCM01000404.1, read on the forward strand.
TTGCTTCAGTCGTTGAAAGGTTGATCTCACAGTTTTGCGTTTTTTTTGCTCGTAGACCAGAAATGTAGATTTTTTTGGAAACAACAACAACAACAACAACAACAACAAAAAAACAATCAAATATTAAGAACATACACAATGCTGTGTGTGTGTACCTGGTGTATTCATAGAGTGCAGGTACAATGCTGGAATATTGTCTTCTAATCACCAGCAGAACACCAATATATTGTACCTAGAATTAGACATAAAGCACACCTAAGCAGCTGCTAAGAGGCCAAACTGGCGGCTCATGACTGTCCTCAGCCATCAGCTGATCAGCTCTCCTGGGACATAAGCATGTTAGAATTTAACAGATAATAGTTGATATGAACTCCAAAATGCAATGCAAAATAAATACTATTTACAATAAAACACTGATGGCACCAGCCCTTATATGCCATAAACTACCAGAATGCATCTGGCCATCACTTCATGTATTACTGCTATTTGTTTACAGTTTCAGAAATCTCGTGAAAGTATTTGTTTATAAATGTGCAAATGACAGTTTTTTAAGTTATAACTCTGTCTGCTTGCAATAAGAAATTCAAATAGCCATACAGCATATACTCAGTCCAGTAATGCTCTGTCTGTGTGTGTATGTGTGTGTGTGTGTGTGTGTGTGTGTGCATGTTGTTTTCAGTTAGCCATGTCTAGCCTGATTCGTGGGAATGAGTTGGAGTTGGCTGCCTGTGTGGGCATCGTCTTAGGAGAAACAGCCAACCCGAGCACCGCTTACTGCCTTGAACTTTTGGCCAGAAAGTACATGACCATGCCCACCTGGTGAGCCTCCATGCTTATTATTGTGATAATCCTTACAACTCAGCCAGTAATAAGTTACCATTTGGGATTTCCTTTGGATATGTTGTGTGTTTTTGTTGTGTTTCTTGCACTAGTTTTTCTATTTTACAATTTTGTTGGGTTTTTTTTTTTCCACAGTCCATTTTGCTTCTATTTACCAAGGTTACCAATTTTAGTGAAGGGCACTGTCTCTACTGGGTGCTACATCTGCCTGTGCTCATAGAAACAGGGTTACAATGCATAACCATTGTTCTGTTTGAGGCTGAGTGTCTCCAGGTGCTGAGAAAAAGGATAAGTGGATGCAGATGTGAGTGTGATGGCCTTACACAGTATATTCTTGGCCAACAAAAGTTTGGCTCTCACCCTGATTGGCTGACATACACATATCCAAATTTAGTGCACTGCTTCACAGAGGAGAATCCATCCTACAGAGCCAGATGGAAGGATTAGCCTTTCTAATTGTGATGTTTTATCATTATTGTGCTTTCATTTAGGGAGCTCTCAGCTGACCTACTGTGCATGATTCCCGACAACCACAATTTACTAGCCAAGCTCTGTGCAATTTATCCCGGAAGTATAGCTGAAATCAACCAGATGCATGAAAGGGTGAGTTGGCGTTCATTAATTTCAATGTAACCAGAGTTTTGGATTAAAAATGGAATGGGAGCTGCATACCTGTTGTTGATGATATTTCTGATAATACGTACTTGGGGTGTGATTTCAGTGATTGCATATTGTTTGTCATTTCAGTGTGGCCTGCCATCATTAGAGGAGTGTAAGGCCTTGGCAGAGGCAGCCATGTGTGAAGGAGATTTGTTTGCAGCAGTTAAATTCCACCTGCTGAGCTCTGAGCCTGAGAACGCACTGCACATAGGGATCGATCACATTAAAGGTACTGGCAACTCAGCTTTGAAGAGTGTGTGGTTCTGTGTCTCTTTTTATGTACTTAAAATAACATTAACACATAGCTGAAATTGATATTGATATACTATTGGCATTCTGCATATTAATTGACATTTGCTTCACTTATTGAGCTGTGAAAAATCCATTAGAACATTACAACTTGGCTAAGTTATAAAATTTTGAATCATACTTGACCATTTCTAATGGTTATATTATACTTTCACAGATAAATCTGTACATTTGATGTTGTCTTGCTTTTTCCCTAAAAACACTTGTGTGTAAATTTGATGCAGCTATAAATTTTTGAGTGGTTTTGATTTCATTCTTATGAGGACATTTGTATAAATCTTTAAAATTTGTACTACTGTAGATGATATAAAATGCAGCATACAAGTATGCAGTAAAGTCAGTCAATCAGTTGTGTTTAACAGCAAAGGTGTGATTGCTTGTGAAGTTCAGACTATCTATGTTTGATAGCAGTTCACAGCTACATTTGCACTAAAAGTGGCTCATTTATCTGATGCCTGTATTTACATGGTTGAAATGTGAAACAAACTGCATTAGTTTCTGAGACGGAGGTAAAACAAACGTCCAAATGAGACAGAAATAATTATACATTTCTTTCTGAAGCATCTTTAGTTCCACAATATTTTCAGGTGGAGAAGAAGGATTAGAGCTCTTGTTGCAGCTTGGGCGTGAGATCATTGCTACATCATCCATATGTGGACAAAATAAAACGGTTGCATTTTATAACTGACAAGTCAGAATGGTGTTTGTGTTAAGATGACAGATACATTGGTAAATATCCGCTACGTATCAGATATGCTTCCACTTATGAATGTAACCCAAAACGAATCTGAGAACATCTAATTCCATTTGCTTTTTTACTGTTTACATGTTCACAATGCGTATCTGATATGTGCCACATGTGAGCAAACAAACCAGATCGCTGGATCACTTGTACCTGGCCTTTTACTGTTTTCATAAAAAGTTCTGAGTCAATCAGAGACTCTTTAATGTGCCTCCTCACCAGAACAGCTGACTGGATCTGATTGGACGGTGGATACTGTTCATCCAATCCTGGACCTGCTGAGTTACATCAGAACCGACTGCCTCATCCTGGCCAAGTTGACTGAGTAAAAACACTAATTACTTTACTCCCATTACTCTCAAAAATACTTCATCCACCACATTACTCTAAAACATTTGACAGAAAGTGAGTTCCCCCGAAAAGTAAATTAATACTCTTACTGTTATACAGTTATAACTCAAATTATATGATAAACACGTTGAACATTAAAGATATGTACAAGTACATATCATTATGAGTTTTATTTGCCTTTTTTAAACCAAATAATCTCTCTCTTTCTCTCTCTCTCTGTAGAGCCTGCAGTGAGCTGCTGATCCTGTGTGGATATATTGGTGCTCTGCTGGCAATTAGAAGACAGTATTCCAGCATTGTACCTGCACTCTATGAATACACCAGGTACACACACAGAATTGTATGTTCTTAATACTTGATTAACACACACACACACACACACACACACACACACACACACACACACACACACACATACTGATTGATGAACTTGTTTACTGTAAACTGTGATGAACATCGTCTTCTTGCAGCAGGAAACACAACATTTGGAGGCGGTGGAAAATAAAATAATTTGAAAATGGCTTTATTGATTTATTCCTTAAAAATCAGTAAAAGAAAAAAAAACATGTATTCATCTTTTTTTTTTTTTTTTTTTNTTTTTTTTTTTTTTTTGCTTGTTATTCTATGTCAAAAATCTACTTTTGCAAGATTTGATAAATCAACCAAATTTGTCAGATACACAAGCACTAACAAGACTGTGCAGAGCAAAACTCTAGGATTGTGGTGAAGTTGTCACGGGAGGTGAGGTTATTATGACAACCTGATGGCAAGTTATTAGATTTGATTATGACTTTTATCAGGTTGCAGCTGAATTAACAGTATGTATGTATGTTTATCTACTTTTCTGTCCGTTTCACAGTCAGTTGTTGAAAAGGAGAGAAGTGTGTGTTCCTCTGAAGATAGATCAGCTTTCTGTAGAACTGGATGCCTGGAGGGCCTGTACACAGAGTAACAACAAGTAGGTTCATACACACACACACACACACACACACACACACACACACACACACACAAAATGGACAATTAATCAAGCGGAATGCTTGGCAGTCCTCGTAATTACTTAGCAAATGACAAACCAGTCGTACTGAAATTCAACTCAGACTCTGAGCTGAATTCACAAATTCACCAATACCAAATCAGCACCTCTTGTGTCTTGGTTTTGTTTTCTCTGTGTTTTTACATGGGTGCTGACATCCATGTTCCTGTAACCTGCTGTAACAAGATAACAAGCTGTTATCCTTAAATCTTGAAGCTTGACTTTTAGCAGTGAGGATGCTTCATTTTCAGCTTTTATCTGATTTCCACTCGGCACAGCCTGAGGTTTTGTCCAGGCTTGTCCAGAGATGTCCCAGAATCCTGCGGCCGTCATCCTGCCTGTTCTGTTCAGATTGGAAGTATTTCCATCACTGACATCAAATATCAAGTGACTGCAAGGGTTAATTGATAAGTTCTGAGCCGAGCTTTGAAAGATCTAATTCAGTCACTCAATAACTCAAACACAGTCTTGTTCCAGCTTCACACACTGGGATTTTTTTTTTTTATCACCTTCATTTAAATTATTTTCTTCTCTGTTTTGGTTGGAGGTGATGCACCAAGGACTCACCCACCATAAGAACATATCTGGATCTGAATCATAAATACCAAGAATTCCCAAGAACATATTGTGCCTGATGTGGTTTTAATCAGGAGATAGAAACCTTGGAATCCAACCAAATCATCTGCGATAGTGGCATGAAACCAATGCCGGCAATATGCTGATCAGTTCACCTTCAGTCAGCCATGAACAGAAGATTTTGGATCTTTGAGCTCATTTCTGGCATCCTTTTAGTGACAGGTCTTTCAGCGATGGGAGTTGTCTTCAAGGCTCTTCCTCCCACTGACCATCTTCTCACAGTGACACATTGTGTCACTGTGCTGCAGTCACATCTTCAGAGATGTATTTTTTATTTTTGTATTAAGCGTTTCTAATTTCTCCATCTCTCTCACAGAACCTTGGTTTCCTCTGAAACCTGTTAGCTATAATCAAACAAAAGCTGCTGTGCAAATGTGCAAAACAAAGGGAAGAATTATATTACTTCCTCAACAATATTATTTAACTATCTGTCTTGTCTCCACAGTCCACCATCAGAGTGTCAAAAAGAAGAGTTCAGCTGCTTGGAGAGGAGAATCCAACCAAGAGACTCTGGTAAAAAAAAGAACAAAAAAAAAAAAAAAAANAAAAAAAAAAAAACCAAGCACACACACAGTTCAGTCAGGAAAGACAGAAGTAAATGTTAAAACTGGATTTTGTATAGTCTTATTTCCCATAAATGAGCATCTTAACCCCTGGGTTTGGTCATCATTGCTCCTATTCTTGATCAGCTTTTCGAATTTTTTGAGCGAAGTACCACCTCTGAACAAACAATAAAGGACCATACCACCCATTTTGCATGTTTGAACTCAATATATTCAGTTTTTATGCATGTAACATTATTGACAATCATTTACTACTAGAATGGTGAATTAATTTTTTTTTCCCCCTATTTTTTCCTTATTTTGTTTCGTCCTTCCAGACCACCATTGGTTTCAGTTCATTCTGGTACACTATTTAAATCAACTTTTTGATACTTGAAATGTTCTTGGGATAGATAATTCATCATTGTGAACATGATGTCTATTCAGGTTTTTTTTATTTTTATTTTTAGAAGTTATGTAATTTTAGTGTTTAAGTGCAATAAAAAGCACAGAGTGAATGTATGTCTCCACTGGGGAATATAGTCCCAAAAGAAGACCTATGTTTATTGAAAAATTTTAACATAATGTGACTTCATAAAGCTGCGTAGCTATTAGCTGACAAAACACTGATTTTTAAGGTGGGTGTATTGCTTGAATACATCGTGTGTACATGCTATGAGTTGGGCTATTTAAAGTAAAATTAGAGTCTTTATATATATATATATATAAACTTTCTTAATTAAAATACATTAATCTTTAAATAATTTGCCAATATAACAGAATTTCCACAGATTTTCATAGTTTTGACTGGTTGCAGAAGGCTTCAAGTACCATCGGTGGTCCATGTACCACAGTTTGAAAACCACTGTTCTGATGACTGCAGTGTAGATGAGAAAATCTCACTTATTAGATGAAGTAAAGCATGAAGGAGTTGCCTCTTAAGATTCAGACTGAAAGAGGGAAGCAGGAAAATGTGATTGTAGAAAGTGGCGGAGCTTAGATGAAGCCATGATCTCTTAAATCTCTTTAACTGACATGTTTCCACAAAAACCTTTCTTGACCTACAAAAGGTCAAAAGAAGGGCAATATGCAACTTGGATAAGTTTTTTTAAATCATGTATTGTGCATTTTTAATGATAGCAATGTACTTTATAACACAGTATCTTTTAAAAACCATTTCTAGATGACATAAAGCAGATGGGAATATCTCTTAGAAGCTTCATAGATGAACACAAATGAAAGATCTGTAAAAGCGTCATTACTACAGACAGTTGTCTCATCAGATAACATTAAAATGTGCACAAAGTGAACACAAAGTGCATTTTAGAGACAGAGTGAACGCTCATAAAGTCAATGCAAGGAGTCAAATTATGATGCGAATGAAGCAAGGAGAAAATCTGCTTCACATTTAGTCTCTATACAAACAACTTGCTACAACAAGGACGTTAAAGGAAGAGTTTGATAGAGATGCCAAATATTTGTACAGGTTTATGCAGACGTATCACTCAGCCCAGTTATAGCAAATATACAGTATATCAATATTTATAACTTTTATCTAAAATATATCTCATCTCTCTTTGCAGCATTGGTCTTGTGTGGCGCTGATTATGTGACTGGCTCCAATCTACCGAGTCATTCAGATGTTCAGCTTTCCTGTTTCACTGGACACAGAATACAGGTGTGTGTGTGTGTGTGTGTGTGTGTGTTCACATTTGAAAACATTTGAAGAATTAATACTTCCATGATTTTGGTCTTGTTTGTTTGGCTGTTATTTAGCAGATTTGATTTTCAATGAAATTTGTTAAGTTTGGCCACAACCTAAAGAACAAGTGATTACTTATTGCTGCTAATAGTGCCATCATGTGGCCATTTATAAAGCATCGTTCAAAAATTCCTAAAATGTAATGTTGAGAAGCTAAGATCTCTTTCCTTGCTGTGCTTCAAGGAATTGATCTATTCAGTTTGTGAGTATAGGCCATGCTCATTCTTTAACTGTTTTTGTTTTTCCTTTTTTCTTTTTTTTTTTTGATATTCCATGCTGATTTCATATGACTGGTTGCCAAATTTTTGTGTGTCTATTTAACAGAGAGAGAAAATCATCTCTGACCTCTCACACCCTGCCCACAATCTGTTTTACACTTTTCCCTCTGGCAAGATCTCAGATCTGCAGCTGCCAAAACCACAACAGACATTAACTGTTTTCTTCTTACATGCTATCATCCTTACGCATAATCATTCAGGACTGTTTTTCCACCCCAAATCCCTCAATCCAATAGTCAAACAATGACATTCAAATATTAAAGTTAATGAGAATTTTAATGTGTAGTATCAGAAAATATGTATATCTCTCATATGTACGCACTGCCTGAAACCAACCAGGATACAGAGGGACTTATTTGACTTTTATATTGTATTTATTCAGTCTTATATTTTCTTATCCTGTCTTATTTTAATTGCTGCTGCTTTTTATTTTTGTGTTATCTTCACTAGTTTTTATTGTCTGTGTGATGAATGTGCACTGACAGCCGTTTTGTCAGCCGAAACAAATTCCTTGTGTGTGAGAACATACTTGATCAAATAAGCCGATTGATTCTAATTCTGAGAAACTGCCTGAATTCACACACATGCACGTAACGACTCTGGTGATCCTGTAAAAAAGGGTGGCGCTACAGCAACATGATGAATTTAAACATGCATAATTATTCAGTGGTCATGTGTCTTAAATAAATTTTGTATAATTTATACAAGTAAGAAGCTGTAATATTCCCAAACAGGGAATATTACAGCAACGCAACTGAACATAATTATCTATTAGTATGTGCATTTTGATGCAGATCCAGAATATGATGCAGATTAAAAGATGTTTTGTTATTTGTTACTAAAATGACAAATTTAGAATGTTTCTGGTGACCATTTTGTTTTGTATTTTTTTATATGCAGGGCCCGGTGTTTTTGCTGGAGGATGGTAAATCAGCAATCTCCCTCAACGATGCTCTGATGTGGGCTAAAGTCAACCCCTTCTCCCCACTGGGAACAGGACTCCGGATCAGCCCCTTCTAACACACACACGCAAGCATGCACTCACACACACACACACACACACACACACACACACACACACAGAGTACTATCCATTACAGAGGCAGGAGAGCAGATCGTAATTGAAGACAACATTTTGAAACTGGACCGAAAATAATACTGTGCTTCATCTGACTGCCAATTGTACTTTGTCATTTATTTAACTGGCAAATGTGGTGACATCAACAATTAATCCATTTTCATTGGCTGATTGTAATTCGATTTCAAATCAGTGTGTGGTTTTGGTAGATTTTATAGGTTAGCTCAACTGTTCAGTGATGAGAATACAACTAAGTCATACATGAAATCATTGTAAAGGGGATTCCTGTTGAATGAGATATAAGCGCTGTACATCATGACTGTGACGTTTTCATAAACTTGCTAAAAAGCATGGCGAGGTAAGCCAGCAAGCTGACACGAAGACATAATTTACTGTGAATCACAAACATTTCATTTGCTGGGAATTCTTCTTTATGCCAGAAAATGTCATCAAAGTACGAGCATGTACATACAGGGTACAAGTCAGAGTTACTTTCTTCTTTCCTTGTTATTGGAATAAAGTAACCACTGCATATCAGTAATCGTATGTTCACATTTGTTATTAAGATTAGAGTCTAAGGTCTGGATTTATGTTTGGGCTTCATTTTCTGTGCTGAATCACCGTTCAGGCAAACTGTGAGAGTAACACCATGAAACACATACAGTATATTTATACAGCAATTTAATAGGAAGTTTGTGTTTAACATAGTCAAAGTTGCAAAAATTGAGGTTCACTTAGAGTCAAACCCACAGATCCTCATCTCCCTAAAAGCCTCGTTTTTGATCACCAAGATGTTTTCATCCACATCTGTTTGTTTGTATATTTGCAGGATTATTCAAAAAGTTATGCTGAGGCAGATCTGGACCAGGGGTAGACCCATGAATTTCTTAAATTATTTCTTAACATTGGGATATTTTTCAATATTTTTCACAAAAGTAAGACGTTAATCTCAATTTTAAAAAAACAGCATAGGCTCAAGAAGACATAGGTTCGTAGGTGTGGAAATGGATTCCTTTAGAGCAGGTAATCTTCATTACTGCTCCATGCAGACTGGTGTCTGTTATCAGCCTCATCATCCCCTCTGCTATCAGTTCTGGTCTGCAGAAAAGGAGAGACGGGGGAAGTTAATTGGGGAAAGTGAAAGTAAAAACAGAAAAAAAGTCGTTCACGTAAAAGGTATCTGTGAGAGCTGTCACGAACCAGTTCAAGGTTCTGACAATGAGGGAGGACACACAAGTTACAACATTTAAGAATTTTATTTTAATTTTTTACCTTTATTTTACCAGGTAAATCTCATTGAGATAAAAATCTGTTTTTCAAGAGAGACCTGGCCAAAAGAACAGCATGAAAAAACAACAGCAAACCACCATAGACACAACATAACAGCCACAATAAATACTACACAATTACAAGTTTCAACAACATGGCAGTCAAACCGCCGTACAGTCAGCAATAGATACCACTCAAAGCAAAGGGAATCTCCAAAAAAGATTCAGTTATCTTGAGTGTTCATCCTGACAGATCTAAAAACAAAGACACTGACCAATGGTGCCAATTTCCTGTTTTTTTCAGTATTAGCTTGAATTCCCCAAGGGTTGTTAAGTCAGTTAGTTTCAAGTCCTGTTGTAGATTGTTCCATGTGGAGGGCGCATCATATTTAAAAGCTTTTTTGCCCAGTTCTGTCCTGACTTGAGGAAGAGTCAGCTGTAGACTATCATGAGAGCAGAGGTCATACTGACTTTGGATTTTGGCTAAATATGTCTTTGGTAAGGACTAGACCAAGAAGGGATTTGTAGATGAAACTCAGCCAGAGGGAGCGCCTGTGTACATACAACGATGGACATTCAGCCTTGGCATATAATGTACAGTGCTGCAAAAGATATTTACACCCAGTAACAAAGCGCAGGGCAGAGTGATAGACAGAATCCAGAAATCTTAGATACTGGGCAGAGGCATTCACATATAAAAGGTCACCATAGTCTAATACAGGCAGGAAAGTTACTGACAAAAGATATTTCCTTGCCTGGAAGGAGAAGCAGGATCTGTTTCTGAAAAAGAAGCTTAATTTTGCTTTANATATTTCCTTGCCTGGAAGGAGAAGCAGGATCTGTTTCTGAAAAAGAAGCTTAATTTTGCTTTAAGTTTAGTAAGAAGGTTTTGAATGTGATGTTTGAAAGATAACTGTTGATCTGTGTAGATACCTAAATATTTGTAATGTTCCTTGTGCAGTTTTCACCTTTGGAAGGTTTTCAGGCAATGGTTTGCCATTTGTAAACAACATTAACTTGGTTTTATTTGCATTTAATACTAACTTAAGCTGATTCAAGTGAGCCTGGACAGCATCAAACTCAGACTATAGGAAATCAAAAGTTTGCATAACTGATGAAGAAGAACAGTGGACAGTGGTGTCATCTGCATAGAAATGATGTGCAGCATTTGATAGGTTGTCACAGAGAGTATTAATGTATATAGAGAACATTATTTTAAACAACTAAAAGCACAAACACACTAAATCAACTACAGTAACAGAATACCCAAAGGAAACAAAGACAATCAAACCAAAGTAATATCTGCCAGAGAGAGAGAAACAGTCTGACATCAGCTTATAAAGCTCATCAGTCAGTCAGAACAGGTGATCATCATTCTGCCTGATGACTGATTCCATGCTACAGGCTCCTGCCATGAAGACACATGGGAAACCAGAAAGCCTGTAGACAGGGTCGTCACAGAGATGTGAGTCTCATTTTCTAGAAGGCTGTTCAGTTTTTGCCCAAGTACCCAGGTGTGAGGCTGAATGCCTCCTGGTGGTCCCAGCTACACCTCTATTCAGTTCAACTGCCCCAAAATACACTGGTATTTGGGGGTAACATTATATTTACAAACTACATACATGACCTGATTCAGATCTTTTACTAGCATGTGACACATCTCGGATATGCATTGTGAAGATATAAATGGCAAAAAAAGCACAAGGAATGGGATATTTTCAGATCCATTTTGGGCCACATGCATATGTGAAGATAAATCAGATACGTATTGGATATCTGCCAATGCAACTGCAATCTAAATACACAGATCAGAATTTTCTTGCCATTCCGACTCCTACTTATAGTTCTACTTTGAATGACGAATGAATGACGTAAGCAATAGATATGATGACCATTCTCCATCAACAGAAATGAAGGACATATTTATCTATCAGACATACAGATGTGGTGATGATTTGTGATAACATGTTCCCTTTGCAGCCACGGCAATCCAACTCCCACCCACTTCTCCTCTGTGATCGCCCAACAAAAATACGTATTCTGATGGGAGTCCTGGAGATAAACACTCCCACGACATATTGAATATTTCTCTCCGTGTTGGAAACCCAGTGATCATATATATAAATATTTCTCTCATTTGAGCATTTTATTTACATCCTTCTCAGAAATGTGAACATTCACAAACCCATGTTTCTGCATCCAGGGTTCTTCAGGTCAGAGCTGTGTAACTACAGGTACAGGATATGGGTCACCTTCAAAATAAAATGTAAATAAGCTGTACAAAAAAAAAAAAAAAAAAAAAAGGATATAGGCAAAAGATCAGAATTGAGCATCAAGACTTATAGCGTAAATGTAGCCTAGGTTGCCCATGTTCCCTTCTGGTCAGATCAAGATTTCCTCAAATCACACACTGCTGCACACACAAACAGGCTTCAGTAATCAGTGCCGTATTTGTGCCGTTTCCTATACAACACCATCACAAAAATGATGTTTGTACAGGAACATCATTTTCCTGTACAAACTAATGATTAAGAAGTTATCTGGCTTTAACTTCCTACACTAATGTGCATTCCTTCCTGACGCCCTCGTGAACTGTAAGACTTGAACTTGTCATGAGGTTTACTCTGTGCCTCTGCAGAGCCTCACATAAACTGCTTAGTCACTGTAATCTCTGAATGGTGGAAAACGTTTGTGCAACAATACTGATCCACAAAGTTATGAAAAGCCTTGATTCATATTTCATCACATCCATTGAAACCTTTGTATCTCGCAGCAACTAAAGAATGACCTCATTTTGAGTTTAGAACAACCCAATGGCTTCGAAAGTACTTTATGTGTCCAAGGATTATTCAAGTGATGGTTGTGCAAGTCCTCCAGAATTTACGCTACATATTCACAAGTTGTAATATCAAATATCCACCCTAGTGGATATAGCATTTAACCCTTCAGAGATACATGGATTTTATTGGACAGCAACAGCTTGTAGCTTTTCTCTAACACCTGAAGCTCCGCCTCTTACGATCCCCATTTGATTCATTTTAATGGTGCTATAAATCAAAGATAAAATGCAGAACTGCTCCAAATACACATTTAGCAAGATTCCAAAGAAATAAAGTGTCATTTGGCTTCCAAGTCAAACCTGGAACATTCTTTGAAGCAAGAATGTAATCAAGGGAAAAGCAGGAAATCAACAGAGGATATGAAGGGAAGCTGAACGGCTCTGCATATTTTCAAGACCGAGACTTTCCATGATGAGATGGTTGAAATAGCCAAATGGCAAATCACATCAAAAATATAAACAATTACTGACAGCAAATGTGACAGCGAAGAAAAAAAACAGCAATCTGTTACCAAATCACTAATCATGACTCAGCAGATTGTTGAATGTCCTCTGGTGAAGAAGTGCGCGTGCTTTGGCTGCAGACACTTCGATTTTCACTTTGCTTCTACTCGACTTTTTCAAGTCACACAAAATATACCAGTGAGACATTAAAGAAGCTCATTATTCCTGTTGCTGGTATTCATGTAACATTTAGAATTCAGTGTCATTTGTCTCCAGTTGCAATGTACTTTTGCTCTGCAGATCTCAGTTCCTCAGGCTCAGTTCCAGTTTTTATTTCTTTTTTTTTGCCTATCCATTTTTAACAGCCTCTTTACATTTTATTTTTTGCGATAATGGAAATTCTAATCTGCCTTTATAGATGACAATCATATTAGCAAATATATTAGATTTATGTACGTGTGAGCCACATGTGAGCAAAATATCTGAATTGGGTAAAATTACCTGGCGGTGTAAATGTGTAAATGAGAAATAGAAAACAAGGAGCGACTTTAGGATACAGTTTAACTTCTCGTAAACTCTGTAAATTCCCCTCAAACTTCTTTAAATTAAAAAGAAAAAAACATGTATTCCACACTCTATAGTATCACATATGTGCATTTTCTGCTTGAACTTTATTGTAGCTACACAAAGAGAAATATTCAAATACAAAAAATTTATGGCTGCACCACACCATCAAACTGAAATATTGTAGATGTTTCGTGCATAATTTTATAAATTCAGCCTGTCATAGTTGTCTTTGGAAAATATGGAATCTGAACTAGAAATTAAAAATGGTTTGAAGGGTTTAAACAAAGCATAAATGATATGAGGTTTTAAAGAGGGAGCCAAGGTGAGCCTGGCAAACATTAAGAATTATACCAAGCAGTACTGATAGTAATATATGCTTGTCTGTGTGTATGTGTGTGTATATCAACTTACTTTAAAACTCCAAACTTGTCCATGCGGTACTTGAAATCCTGTTTGAACTTGACAAACTTGCCCATGTTATCTTCGTTTTCCACAGAGTGCAGCAGAGGCGTGTCGACAAAGGCCGGACAGAGCACGTTTATACGAACGCCATAGTCACACAGAGAGGAGGCGTCCTGAAAGAATGCAGATATGCAGATGATGCAGATAAAGATGTGCATTAAAAAATGCAAAAAATTATAAAATTTCAAGTAAAAGTAACACATTAATTAACCAGTAAATTAAGCAGATATTAGCAGTGAAATATACAGAAGCATCAAAAGTAAAACTACTTGTAAATAAGAGTAGAATTGAGAAGTAATGATTGGCAGTAATGTAACCTGTACACGAGTTGTATTTATTGGGCTCATATTTGCAAAGCCACTGGTATGCTCCTTTATTTATTTTTTGGGTTTAAAAGGGACAATGACACAGATTTCCACATTCTCATTTTCACTTAGGGGGTCTATTTTGAAACATTTCTATTCTTTAGAAATTCTTTAATTCTTTAATGTGAACAATCCCCACTGACCCACTCTGCTTTGCTGCAGCATTGCTGTGCACACTGAGTGAAAACATACTCTTTTAGCTAGCCCCCTTTACCAAACCTCACTCTGTTCTGATTGGACAGCTGCATCCAGTCTGAGCCAGCAACACCCGTGGACTGTGAAACATGGATGTGAGAGAAACACTCGCTAGCTCACCTCATACTTGGTGGGTGTGTCTAACCAGGTGTGGAGGTAGGTAAACAGCAGTTCTGGACCTATGGGATTACTTATTGGATGCATTTCTACAGGTGTGATCATCAAGTTTTGACACTTTGACAAGATTCAACACAAACTCCCTACTACATCACTCTATAAAAATGTGGAAAATGACAGAAAGCAGAATAAGTTTTGTTTAGGTAAACAGCTATTTGCAGCAGAGTTGGATTGAGGTTAAAGAAAGGGGCGAGGTTAAGCATTTAGCAGCTGTGGTGATGTTAGTGTAAGAATCCAGGGAATTAAAATAAGATTAAGATATTGTAGGATACAATATCCTCACTAATATATTCAGGTTTCTCTCTCTCTGTCTCTCTCTCTCTGTCTCTCTGTCTCTGTGTGTGTGTGTGTGTGTGTGTGTGTGTGTGTGTGTGTGTGTGTCTTACTGCTATAGCTCTGGTGAAGCCAGTCACTCCGTGTTTAGTAGCTGTGTAGACAGGCTGATGTGGAGAATGCATGAAGGCTGAATGACAAAACACAAAATGACACAAGATGGAAAAATCTTTTTTTTTTTTTTTTTTTTTTTTTTTTTTTTTTTTTTTTTTTNTTTTTTTTTTTTTTTTTTGGGAGACTTTCTACTTTTCCTCTCCTACTTTTCTGAGGGAACAGTTGTACTTTGTTACTTCACTGCATTTATCTGACAGCTGTTACTTTGCAGAATCAGATTTTTTCAATTTAACACATTTAACATAAACCCAAAATGAAGAGTTAAGTTGCAAAAAACAGACAAGATAAGCTCCAATTTAAAAAAAAAAAAAAAAAATTTTAGAGTTATTTTAAAAAAAATTGTACTTCCAGATAAGTTATTTGTGTTCTGTCAATTTATTTACCGGTAATTACAATTTATTTAATCCCCACATCACACTAGTTTAACATGTATCTGGATTGTACATACTGGGCTCAAACATCGCTGGTATGATCCTTTAAACATATAACACTGGCATTTCAGTGGCTGCTTTGACAGGATAAATAGCTCATACATGTTCAAACCTGGATTATTTTGATCTGAAAGAGAAAATCAAACAAAAGTTTTCATGCTGTCTCTATTTTTGGTTTGGTTGAACGCACAGTGGCTGTAAATGACGTAATTCTGAATCATGACTCCCAGGTCTATGGTTTTTTTTGTTTTCAGCATCTACAGGTGTTTTTCTGCACGTCAAAGCATTGCAGAGATTTCAGAATACACCCCTCTATGAAAATAAGAACACGGAAATCTGGATTAATATGCCCCTTTAATTAAGAAATGGATTCCAGTACTTTTGCATGTCATGTGGTACTTATTGTGCTATTACTACTTCATTGAGGCCCTGGTCACATGCATTTATGAAGGTAGAATTTTGTGTCTAATTCAGTTCATTTCAGCTCAATTGGATAACAGCAGAAGTATACAGTATTCCTGTGAGTATTCTTGCTTTGAATCTTGATTAACTTTGACATGCAAATTCCAGCAAACTGTCAAAAACTCTGTGTCATTTTCTGGTGTAACAGGTTCCTGAAGGATTGGAGTAATTCTTGCACGTCTGGCTACAATCCTGCTGCTTAGCGTGGCAGGAAACTGATTTATGATACGACTTGTTCAACAGCTGATGTTGAAGCTCTGCAGAAACAAAGTGAAACGGGAATATAAACCCAAATAAGCTCCATATGGTCTGAATTCACATCCAGATGGATCTGATAAGTGCTCTTATCAACAATGACATCATTCGTACATACATGTATTTGGAAGCACATACATAAACACATCATCAACACACACAAAGCCCGGACACACACATTCTTTCCCCCAAAACAATGTGCTCACAGTATGTTTGACCATGTTTGGACAAGTCCCTGTTTGTTATGGGAAGCTGCGCGCATGCACACACACACACACACACACACTGAGTGGTGATGTTATCACCCATTAGATAAGTGGAGAATGACTCCCATGTGTCTGCTGTTGCTGGAGGGTGAAAACAGTGGAAAAACTACATATAGTGCTACCAGAAAGGACGTGTCATGTCCTTGAATATATATTTTTTAAAAAGTCCACAAAATTCTAGCAGAAGATATTTTATAAATGCCATCCTTGTTTTTAGGAATAACATGTTGTCTTTTAAAGAACCACACCGCCATTTTGCATGTTTGAGCCTAATATATTCAATTTTCATACATGTTACATTACTGACAAGCATTTCCCAAAGGAAAAAACTGTATTTCAGCTTTCCTGATATTTTGCAAAATCTCTTAATCCTTCAAAATCAAATATTCAAGCGATACACCCACCTTAAAAATCAATGTTTTGCCTGCTAATAGTTACACAAAATTATGAAGTCATGGTTGTTAAAATTTTTCAGTAAACACAGGTCTTTTTTTGGGACTATATTCCCTGGTGGAGATATATATTCATCTGTGCTTTTTATTGCGCTTCAACGCTAACACTGAAAAACCCCTGAATACCTGTCTTGTTCATGATGATGGATTACCTATCCCAAGAATGTTTCAAGTATCAACAAGTTCATTTTAATACCCGAATGAAAAGAAACCAATGGTGTTCTGGTAGTAGGATATATATTTTTAAACTCACCTTTTCACTAGTATGCTTTGGGGAAATGATTGTCACTAACCTTATGTATATGAAAATTTAATATATTAGGCTCAAACATGCAAAATGGATGGTATGGTCCTTTNCCTTATGTATATGAAAATTTAATATATTAGGCTCAAACATGCAAAATGGATGGTATGGTCCTTTAATGACATCCATTGATTTTCCAATTATTGCAATTATAGAGTAAAGAAAGTACTTCAAATCTTAACTAAAAGTACTTTGATTTTATTGATTCTATAAATAATGGTAATCCCCTATTGATAACCTGACAGGTTGGTTTCTCCTTGGTGCTGCTTAGTTCTTTAAGGATTTTGTTAGAATGATATGAATTTTATCAGGTTTGGCTTGAGAATACTGGCCCATCAGAACAAATCAAGTTTTATACCATAAAAGAGCAGGACCGATCTCATAAATCATGTTTGAGAGAACAAGGGAAGAAGAATGCAGGTTTTAGGTGAGTTATGGTTTTTCCACAAGGAGACAGAGATGCAGAATGAATGTTATCCAGTATTTTAGCTGTAGTGGATGTGAGCCAGCCTGTTTTAGTTGTTGTTGCCTTTTGTCTTATGCATTTCCAACATTGTATTAAACGATTTATGAACCCAGAAACATTTGATGATCTGTATCAGTGTGGCATCGATATTTTCTTCTGTGCCTCAGTCATTGATTACAATAATAAAACAGCAGCACAGAACAGCAGACAGTTGAGGAAAACTTCACCTGCTCCATTTACATTTCCAGTTTGATTTGAATAACGTTCAAAACTGCAAAGTTAATATGAGAAGCAGGAAAGTAGCTACACAGTTTGACAGGTGATCACTGAGAAATGAAGAGCAAAATCAAGACATCAGTGAGATTTTCTCATTTCTCATCTTCAGACATCTAGTGTGTTTGGTGATCTAAACTCTTCTTTTCTAGCAGTTGTTGTTGTCTTTAACCTCCTGGAGTCCCAAATATTTTTCTAGAAAAATATTCATTGTTAAAAAAACAAAAATCTAATGTGAAAGAATTGAGCAAGAAAAAAAAAAGTCTAAAACAAATTCTAAAAATTTGTCAATTTTCTACTTGTTTGTAGAATATTCTAGAAAATGAAGAAAATTCTCCAAAAATTAGCAAGATGACAGAGGGATAAAACTGACACATTATTCAGATTTCCATGTCCTTATTATCATATAAGGGTCTATTTTAAAACATTCACAAAGCTTTAATGTCCAAAAACCACAATGACCTACTTCTGCTCTCCCTTGCTGCAGCACTGCTGTTCACACCGAGTGATAACAGGTTGTTTTAGGTACTGTCACTTTAAGGCACGCTCCCAAAAAGCCCACTCTGTTCTGATTGGCCAGCAGTTCAAGGCCTTTTTTTTTTTTTTTTNTTTTTTTTTTTTTTTTGGTATAGCCCACTTAAGTGTGAATCACAGATCCTGGCCAAACACCTCCCTTGACTTGTAATTGGTGTGTGCTGTGTGTGTGTGTGTACCTAACCAGGTGTGTGTTAGACTGTATGTGGACATAAACACGTTACAGAAGTAAAGAAGTAATCAATAACAGCTTATTGGAGGTGTCAGCTTCAACTTTTGCAACACACTTCTCAATTCCAAGTGCATTTATTTTGTAATTACAACTTTTGACCACCATAGGCGCCATTTAGCGAATATTACACTGTTTCAATTTGAAATATCATTCTTGATGATTTTAATCATTCCAGGTTTAAGATAGTAGTCAAGTCAAGTTTATTTGTATCGCCTAATATCATGGTTCAAAGGGTTTTAACGGTTCCCGACCCAGCCCACGTGCTCTAAGAAGACAAGGATTTTTTAGTAATTGAATAAATGTGTGCATATAAGCATTACGTGAGTGAATGTCTGTATTAGTGTGTATTACCTGCCATAGATGATACATTGATAATAACGCCTCCTTCCTTTCCATGCTCTTTACTCATGTGTTCCAGTGCCAAGTAGGTTCCTTTTATTACAGAAGTCTGCAGAGACAAACAGCCATGATGGTTACCATGGTAACAGCTCACTTCACACTCACTTCACATACAGTAACCAGCATTTTCTTAATTTCTTCCTTAAGGCTGTCAAATGAATAAATTTTTAGAATCACGATTAATCGCACAGTTGATTGCATATTCAATCAAGTTGCAATATCATCTAAAAAGATTTAATAGTCAGTATACTCAGTATAGAAACTTATTTATTCCAATCAGAAGTCTTCTCAAAATAAAGACAAAAAATAAATTATGTATTATAGTGTTGCATGGTTCAAATAAAGCAGCTGGTAAATGTTCAAATTGGCAGCATAATGTGACACATGTCGTGTCCCAGAAAATCTCCCTTATTTTTTGTTTTATTTAATGTGTGGCCCTTTGACTGTGAGAATAAAATTTTCTTGGCCCCCATCCTCATCAAAGTTGCCCACCCCTGATTTATGTCTCCTCACTCATCTCTGTCCTTTATCGGTAGTCTTGATTATAGCCTGTGTGTCATCTTACCAGGTTGACTTGTATGGTCTTCTCCCAGTTCTTTTCATTGTTGATGCCGGCGTTNAAAAAAAAAAAAAAGAAAAAAGCCATCAGTGAAGTTAGTGTTAATGCTGAATATCAAATAAGTTTGTATCTTGTGGCAGCACAAAAAGGAGAGAGAGCTTGCAGCTACTTAAAACTCATAAGTTACCTTAAAGGACCACACCGGTGATTTTAGCATGTTTAAGTCCAATAAATATCCATATACTCATTATGTTACTGACACCTAATTTCCAAAACATAAAACCATATTTTAGCTTTCCTTTTATTTTGCCAGTTCCCTGAATCTTTCACAATCAACTGTTCAGGTGACACACACACACACAGCACACCCTTAAAATTCAGTGTTTTGCCTGTTTAGAATGTAAAAGGGATGCTTATTTTTGATTTGTCAGTGAAAGCCGTCTTCTCCTGGAACTATACTCCCTGTTGGAGAACTACATTTTCTTCTGTGCAGCTCAGTGTTGGACGGTTAAATAAAGTTTTACAGTTGAGGTGAAGGAGTTATGGTTACATAAGGATGACCCATCTTTATGTTTCACATCTCTACCAGTTTTTATAGTGTCTTGGAATGAAATAAAACCATCTTGGAGGGCAGAAAAAACAATGCTAATATTTATTGCTCCAGTAGTATATGTTGATGGTTGCCAGTAACGTAATGTGTATGCAAGTTGTAAAAACTTGGTTTAAACATGCTAAAACTGCCGGTATTGTCCTTTAAGGGATTTAAGGGATCTCTTGAGACAAATTGTTCCAAAGTTGAGGCTCACTTTGGACCGAGGAATGGCCAGAGAAGCAGCATTGTAAGACCGGTGAGTCATCAGCAGGTCAACAGTACAGCTTGGAGCAAAGCCCATAAGTTGCTGCTATAATAGAATTCCCATAAATTTCTATTGTTTTAACTCTCAGCAGAAATTTCCCGAGTCACCACCAAGGGGCGCTGTCTTCTTGTCACAGTTTGAGAACTATTATTACTAGATTATTTTTATTACTATCAGCTGTCAGATGCAGTGTAGTAAAAAAAAAAATCATACCTAACATTTTTATTTACTTGCATCTTCGCTCTTTGTGATCATGAACCATTTCCTCATGGCTGTCTAAACAGGAAAGAAGACTCCCTGCACCGCGGATAATTAGTTTCCCTATGCAGGACGATGTCAGAAGACATGGCTTGGCTTAACATGCTGAGACATCTGAAAACAAAAGTGATCACATGCTAAAATCACGTTCACATGGTCTCACACAAGAGGAAGTACAGCATGCCAAAAGTATGTCACCCCCTGTATTTTTGTGTAAACTTCACCAAAGTACCACTCCAAACAAACGAAATTCATTTATTGGTGTTTTACAAGTGAGTATTTGTTCAGAATATTCAACTATTCTTTAGACTTAAATGTGGATTTCAGAGTAGGAAATATGACTACAATATTTCTACAAGTCAGTGAAAATACGTGAAAACCATTTGACCTCTGACCCTACCTCAAAGAAGATGTTTTAACTTCCTGTTTGATCTCTACTGATAATATTGGTATTCTTCTTCTTCAAATCTTAACAATATGTCAAACATGTCTTCCTACTTTACACTATTCAGAACTATTGGCTTTTTTTCCAGTTGTACTTACTCTAACACATAAAAGTTTATACAAAAATACAGGGGGGTGTAATGCTTTTGGCCAGCGCCGCAGACAGACGGCGTTTACGTTATCGTGTCAGCAGACAGACGTGGACCACCTCTTAAACCTGAGGTGGTAAATCCTGCATGTGTCCTCACCTGCAGCATTCCAGACAAGGGCACCCCACAATTAAACACACACACACACACACACACACACACACACACACATTCCCATGCATGTGCACATACCTGCAGAGATGCTCTCAACAACAGAAAAGGTTATACCTTATAATCTCAACTTTTCTCTTTCTTTCTTTCTTTCTTTCTTCTTCAGTCTTTTCTTCTTTCTTTTATTTCTATGGAGTCCCTAAAACTGGAAATACACTTTTCATCCCTTCACAAAGAATACTTTTACTCTGGATACTTAAAGGACCATACCGGCCATTTTGCATGCTTGAGCCTAATAGATTCAATTTTCATACACGTAATGTTACTGACAATCATTTCCCAAAGCATACTACTGGAACGGTGAATTAAAAAAATGTTTTTNTTTTTTTTTTTTTTTTTAGAAGTTTTATAATTTTAGCATTTAAGCAATAAAAAGTGTGGAGTGAATGTATGTCTCCACCGGGGAATATAGTCCAAAAAAAAGACCTGTGTTTGTAGAAAAATTTAAATGACCATGACTTCATAAGGTTGCATAACTATTAGCAGGCAAAACATCGATTATTAAGGTGGGTGTATCACTTGAATATTTGATTTTGAAAGATCAAGAGATTTTTCAAAATATCAGGAAAGCTGAAATATGGTTTTATACTTTGGGAAATGCTTGTCAGTAACTTAAGTGTATGAAAATTGAATATATTAGGCTCAAAGATGCAAAATGACCGGTATGGTCCTTTAAGTACATTTTACTGTTGGCTGTTGTTTACACTTACTTAGGTAACATTTTTGATTTTTTTTTTTTTTAATGTACATACCGGGTATGTACTTTTCCACTGTGGTGCTGCTGCTTAATTTGACTACTTCATATAAACAATCATCTTGTCTTATCTGCCTTTTACAACACACACACACGTGTCATCCACTTACTGCGCCTTTTATGTTCCGTCAATATCAACCACAATCCAATCACAGGTAAGAGAAACACCAAGCAGCATTCCATCGCTGTTAGCCTGCAGGGTTTACTTACTCAGCCTCAGACAATGAAACCTTGTTCCTCCCTCTTTTTCTCTGAATCACACACACACACACACACATGCACGCACACACACGCACGCACACACACAGTTTTCCTCACCTAGACACGCCTGCACGCATACACTCATACAAGTACAGCCACATTCAGAGATCTGCACCAAAATAGAAACAGACTTTTCATGTTAAACAGATACGAAGTCATGCCACAGTCATTTAAACTTCCTCATACAATAAAATGATCAGAAGTGGATATTATGCAACCAACAAAATTCAAGTATCAATTGTTATATTTATGTATCCACCATCTGCCAGATTCAGTTCTAAACTGTGTTTGCAGATTTGATTTAATACTCAGTGGTGACCTGGTCAGATATTTTGGACCACAGATTTGCACGTTATTACCTGTTCATGTCTGAATTATGTCTGCATTCTGTTGCTTCCTCAGCAGTAAAACTTTATCCAGTAGAAAGGTTACCTGTCAGCATATCTCCGTTGGACACGTCACACTGAATAAAGCTGCAGTTTCCTTCTCCAAACTCGGCGTCCAGTTGTGCTTTGCATTCTTCACCCACAGTCTTATTCAGATCGACAACAGACACCTGAGGGACGGATGGACAGAGTTCTGTTGACTGGCTGCTCTTTATTTTATATTGTTACAACCCTATAGTCTAGGGGAAAGGGAAGCAACATAAAAGCCGATGGAAATGGCAAAGAAAGGCAATTTATTGTTTCCACACAAAATAATAATGATAAACACAGGACTGGCTAACAACAGTAACTGAAATTTAAGGCAAACCACCAACTGGGGAAGGAACAGAGGTGGTGCCAGAAAACCAACCATAAAATAACTAACAAAAGAGTTTAANCAAATCTGAATCACTGAGCTATCACAGGTCACAATAGCAGATCCTAATTACACAGCTCTCAAAAAAACCCCAGAAAACGAGTTGGACTGGCACAAACACACAGCCAGCCATCACAGTCAGCGTTTGTAATGAATTTAAGCAAGTCCAGGGACCGAGCAGAATCTTCATTGGTGGAGGGGATGAAATTGTCCTCCAATCAGATGTGTCCACCGCAGGAGAAGTCGAAGGTGCATCCCAGAGGGAAGAAACGGGCCAATCGAGGATGTGGCTCCGCCACTGTTATCCCGCCTCCGTTAACCAACCAATTGGAAGAGCGGCCCAGCACAGTTTGTTTTGCATATAAACAAGCAAGGAGCGGTTATATGGGAGCGGGAGCGGAACAGCGAAAGAGAGTGAAAGAGCTAAGAAATAAAGAAAACACGTCAACGGACCTTTTACACAGTGAGGGACGTAACAATAAGTTACACTCTAGCATGTCTCAACAACATTAAGTTGCCCTTGAGTGAGGTCCAGAGGAGCTGCTCAGCTACCAAATGTAACAGAAAGTGAACCAGCACTTTTAGGTCTGAATCCTGACTCTAAGTGTATGAACAGAAAGCAGAATCCTGAGAAGTAGAATTCCTGTACTTTTTTAATATGCCAAATAACTGAGAGATAAGGATGCTTGTTTTTAATGTTCAGCTCAGCTTTCTACTATTTCATTTTCACAAAAAAAAAAAAAAAAAAA
>VXCM01000405.1:0-11919 GCA_014773175.1 Lucifuga dentata
ACTTTGAAAGTGTTGAGATTAACTCTTACAGAGTTATTTTGACTCTGCTGAATTTGCTGTGTATTGTCCCATTTATTTATCACTTTTTATAGTCATATAGTCCTGCAACAACAGAAACACACTGTATATCGGCGACGACACCTTTAATATGCTGATCCACTGCACTGGAATACAAGTTAAATTCAGTTTATTGGTCTTGGGGAGCTGAGCAAAGCCTGTACAAAAAAAAAAAAAAAAAAAAAAAAAAATCCCTCTATGACATCACAGAGGTCTCTCTGTATTGATGCTACAAGTCATGATATCATGGAGGTCATTTTCCAGACGTGACACAGCTCCCACTTCAGCCACAAAAGCGTTTATACAGTTGTTTCCACATGCTAAATGGTGCTTCCCAACACCAATAAACTGAATTTGATGTGTAAAATAGGTGGAGTCCTCCTTTAACTTGATCCTGCAGAAAAACTGGCCATATTCAATCTATCGGGCCTGAAATGTTATCAGCATCTTAACATTTTCCTACATAGACATTCAGCAGACACAGCAACATTTGCAACCCAGTGAGTCGTATTTTCGTCCACCTGATCGATGTATTCAAGTTTCAAAGAGAAAAATATCTGGGTCTTCCCCACAGATGATGCAACATTTCACTAGAATACCCTGTTTGCCAAGGATTACCAGCAAAGGCAAACTGGTGAACTTTACGAGTCAAGATAAAATATAAGTGTAGGTGTCATGGAAGTTTATGTGCGTTGTATAAGTGCATATATTGTAAATTCATAAACAGTCTGCAGTGTTGTTGGCAAATAAAAAAAAAAGAGGTTTGCCTTCACTGCCAGCCTTAAAATCTGTCAAGTACAAGAGCTGGTAAGAGCCTCTTCCTCCCCCTGTCTGTCTTCTCTCCTCGTCTCTGAAGCTCAAACCCAGGAGAGCAGCGGTTAGAGGGAGGAAGACGGAGAGGAGGCAGAATTTGAAAGTTACATCATTATCAGCATCTCCAAAGTCCATTGAGCAGCTATAGAAGGCAGCGGTAGGCATTTTTCAGCAGGCGGTTGTGCTCTGACACACACGCGCACACATACACATACATAAGCATAAATCACTTACACACTGTTTGCTTATCAGTCCTGCTTTGTTTGTACTCCAAGCCAATATGTGATGAGTCTGATCCAAATCCCATTCAGTGCCTCGGTGCAAATGTTCTCAGCTGAACAGTCACTTACAGAGAAATCAATGCAGTCAGAATGCTATTAGGAACATTTTAATTGGGAATAAAAAGGAATTCATTATTGCTGTTATGATGGTTGAGCACCCCGATTGCAGCGTGGCTGCCAGCCACGGTGCTGCTGAGCACAGGGACAGTCTGGGTAATTGCTCCAGCTCTGCATCTTGACATTCTGTCCCAGCGACTCTGAAAAAAGTTCTCTTTCCTCACATATCTCTATTCTTAAACTTTTCTGCACAACAGCACACTGACTTAAACAACTGGCCAGTTTGGTGTCCAGTGTCTGCAGTTTGCTATTAGAAACAATGAAATAGATTCTTAAAGTGGAATATTTTGGCCGCTGAAGATGTTCAGTCAACGTAGCTTTTTAATCTGTGTTTTCTCTTTTCGTCGTTATCACAAAAGCCCCTGTAAGACTTTGAGTCTGTTAATTGCTGGCATGACCTGTCTGTTAAAATGGTGCTTTTTGTCATTCAAACATAGATCTCCTTTACGGCAAAGTGCCATAAAAGCTCTGTTCAAACATGCCAGAACCTTCAGACAGAGCAAATCACAAATGGAACAAAAGCAGCAAAAGACTTATGTGTGACACCTACAAGACACAATTAAAATAAAAGACATTTTGACATATTCCAATTGACATATCAAATTTTTGATCTTAATCTTATTTCTAAGTATAAGATTCAAATTCAAGCAAAAACAGGCAATGTGACCGCTTGCAAATATGAATATATTTATACTTTTATCAGGCTTATGAGATCTAGTGATTGAGGATCCAGATTACTTTTGAAAAACTGTCACAATGTGTAAATAAAAAGGAAACATTTTTGATTTTATTAAAAGATAACCAGTCGAGCACCTCTTCCCAAAACGTTTGCATGTGAACACATTTTAAGAAAAGATATCCAATTGTTTCTATTTCAGAAGAACAAAAAGTGCAAGGATCCATTTCAAGGTTAAATCTCCCCTCTTGTGCATGCTTTTGCTGGCAAAGTGGCTGCATTTATTCACACCTCTGACATAAAGGAAACGCTACGAAAAATTGTCTTGCGGTCCTTTTCAAACACAAGGCTGAATTGTTACATTACCAGCCAGTTAACATAATGGGAAGCATGACTCAAAGGGGCTAAATTTGTAGTTTGTTGAGTCTTTTACCAGTGACGTGCCAGCTACAATAAGATTGGTGCTAGCTTGATCGAATTCACTCTGCACCTCCATTTCTCTCCTATTTACCCCACTCCAGACCTTCTTGCAATGCTTAGTAATATTCTGATTCTAAATTCAGCTCAGGCCCTCCATAGTTGTGCAGAATGTGTTCCAAGTAATCACCATTCCAGTGAACCTCTTAAACCTTTGCTCCATCTGTGCAGGTCCTGCAATCAATTCACAACTATCGCACAATCTGTTCCATGCAGCAGGTTAATATTGCACCCAATAGGTCACACTCTGCAATTGGATGTTTGGCTCACCTATCTGGTTTTTTGACAAAAATCTTTAGTCCTCATACTGTCTTTTTGGTATTAGATGCACGAGTAGAGAAATGTTGTGATTGGTTAATTCATTAACATTACTTTTGAACTCCTAAAAAGCCTCAATTGCACTCAGATCAGCTTGTATGGATTTGCTTAATCTCTCTTCATTTCCACAGAAGCCCATGCAGCTGATTTCTAGTGGCTTTATGGGTTTGGTTTGAGTTCTGGCAAGCCCTGGCAGGTTATTTTGTTTAATTTCAACCTGCTATTGGTTGACTAATAGAAATAATGTTGTCTCGTTTGTCATTAAATGCAGGAATCATTTCATTGGGGCAGTTTCTTGGACTGAATGCAATGTGAGCACAATTTGCATCACCGTAGACTTAATTGCTGTTCAACTCATGAGATCTGATTTAAAGAATGTAGATTAATTGCTGGAGCCTGAGTGAAAAGTACTGGCTGGTCCGAATATTGTATTGTGACATGCTGATGGCAGGGAGGGAATTTGGCATAATCAAGATGAATCCATTGTGGTGAAAACAGTGTAGCTACAATGATTTTCTAAGTACACATTAGGTCCTGTAATACCAGCAGAGCCTGTTACAGACATTTTAACATCGTTGCTGAACATTTACGTCATTTCATGGCCAATGTACTTCCAGAAGGGAAAACAGAGATGTCTTTAAGTGGTTCCAAGAACATGACAGTGGCATGAATTTAGTTCATTCCCCAGATTCCAACCCAATGAAATACCTTCAGAATGAGCTGGAATGTCATGGGATGTTTATAGCCTGAAACTGCAGCCAACAAATCTGCAGAAATTGCATGACATAGATCAGAATCCTCGTGAAATCTTAAAGAATTTTGTGCACAAACTTATGCCTTTAAAAAGTAGCCACTCAGTGTAATCGTCATGAACTTTCTTGGCCAACTTGCTGAGGCCCATCAGCCATCACTCTCAGGCAAAATGAATGAGGACCCCTCCTCTCTGAGCGCGCTGATGAATTGGCCTCTGCAGCCCTGGTGGTGTGAAATCTTTTGAAAGATCTTTGTTTTTCCAATTGATTCATTAACTTCCTCCAGGCGCTGTTTGTCAGTCTGCGGCGGAGTGATGGAGGGAGCAGAGTGACGAATAGAACAGGTGGCACTCACGGCGATGACCAAGTCCATTACAACCCGCTTGATGTCGTTTCCACTTGTGTCATCTCCTTTTGACTAATGTCAGCATCTGCTACACCGACATCATTATGATCCTATCTCTTCCTGCCATATCTCCATCCTGTCCTCTGTCTCATGGAGAAACAGAGGGGACAATGAGCGAATATCAGGGATGCAAGTACTGCAGCTCAGTCTCTGCTGTCTACTAAGCCGTCTTTCCCGTGTTTAATTAATAGGCACACACACACACACAGTACTCCCTACGGTTATAATGTAGTTTTGTTATGGTTGCGATCCTCACAGTGTGCTACACTGCAGAGGAGATGTTCATACAGACAGAGAGAGAGAGAGAGAGAGAGAGAGAGAGAGAGAGAGAGAGATCCTTAGGACATGCGGCAACAAGGCAAAGAGAAATCTCAGGGTCTAATCATCAGGGACTGCTGGCAGAGTGCTACCTCATTAAAAGCAGCACAGTAAGCACATTAAAGTCCTTCAGACACTGATACACTTCTTTATACAGTGGTTCGATAGCAGAATCAGACACTCTGCTAAACAAAACAAGGGCTTGTCCTGGATTTCGTGACAATGCAATGGAGAGTTAGTTCGCCAAAACCAGAAAAGGAGCTCGTTCTGCATTCTCATAAATGTGTAGATTCGTTTCCAGAGGAACCAAAGTTAGCAGTGAATCTTTACTGGCAGTCGTAGACAGGCTGTATGTCACAGCATCGATCAAGTCATTAAACGGTCAGCAGAGTGTTGTTTATCATGGTTGTTCTGATAATAAAGTGTGCTGTGTTTATTGTGTGGCGAGATCAAGGCATCAAATACACAGGATTTCCTCTCCAGCTGTTTAAAACGATGAAGATCTGACCCCAGTGGAGGTTCCGTCTGATTATGCTGGCCTCTATGAGCATTTCTACAAGTCTTAGCACCAAAGAAACAATCTTTGAGAGGAAGGGAAATGCATAAACTCCCTTAGAATTTTCACAACACTACACAAAGCCAGGATTTTGGCTCCCAGGATTTTGCTTCCTCAGGTTTTCAAGATAATACAAGCCAAAAGATATGTGTCTTTGCCCATAAGAGACTATAAATGAAAATTCAGGCCGGCCGGCACAGAAGCTGGAAGCCAGTCATAAAAGAATTTAGCTTGGTAGGAAATAATATTGGGTTCATTTCAAACTCGGAACTCTGAATTTTGACTTACGAGCAGGAAAATTCAAAGAAAATGCCACCTCAAATTCTAAGACTTGGAAAGACAGACAAGTCTTCCCAACCCTGAGTTTAGACTGACATAATTTCAATATGGCTGCTGACACTATAAACCATAATTTGTCTATTTATAAATAAACATTTAGAAGCATTTTCTTTAAATCGATCAGCATGCAGACACAGTAACTGGTTAAACATGTAACACTGGCAATGCATGAGTTGTTTTGAAAAGCAAAGGGCTCATAAATGTTTAAAACTTTAAATATTGCATCTTTTGGTCTAACAAAGCAAACAAAAATTTTCATAGAGGCATCCATGTTGTCTCGCACTTTGTTTAGACCAAACGCAGTGTGACCGAAATACATAATTCCGAGTTACAACTTCCCAGTTCCAAGGTGCAATGAATGCGGCATCCGTCTTGTTGTTGTTGAGACATTGGAACAACACATCAGTATCTGGAGTCCCTGAGACAGTCTTTGTATTAGTACTGGGAAGACATGAAGTAGCCTAAGCTCTGACAACTCCATTAAATTTAATTTAAATAGATTTAAATTCTCATTCAGACGAATTATCCAGTGAGATTAGTGCACCTACTCAAGGTTGATGATATACAGCAGTGATTGTGGGATGCTTGTGTCCACTGTGATGCTGAGGAAGAGGGGGGGTGAATCGTTAAAATGCTGCGTCTGATACAGCATTTGAACAGAATCATTAGAGTTCATAATCATTTATTTCCTGCAGAGCCACACATGAATCTCCACTTCCTGCTAGAAGTGGAGATCCACCACCACTCCCAAACGATGCTCCGTTCTTCTCTTCAAATACACAAAAATGACAAGGGTAAGCATCCCATGACTTCTACCGCTTTGTTCTGTCTTTATTCATCTTTTTCAGACCACCTTCCGGTATCTGTAAAGTTTAAATGACTCGAATATGAAGCAACTTTTTATAATGACCATTATATTCCTGAAACAGACCCTATACTGCTGAATGAAGTGAGGTATTGAGATTTCAGGCTCAAATCAGGAGGATTTATTGATACAGAGGCCTGGGGGGGGGGGNGGGGGGGGGGGGGAGTTCTACTCAGAGCTGTCAGCTAGATCGCAGCAAATTATAGGGCTTTTTCCAAATTATCTCTGAGTCTTAAACATCCCCGTGCTCTATCAGAGCCGCTGCTAGCTGGGTGCTAATGGCTGCTGGCAGTGAGGGCACTTGTTAAACCCATCAGTAGAGGTCCTCAGTGGGACTGATTACGCTTGCTTGCATCTGGCTTCTGTTTTTAGCATGCAAATAACATTCGGGGGATCGCTGTGCAGATGTATGATGGGTGCTGTAGCAGGTGAGCAGGAGGAGGGCTAAAATTACAATGTCAAGCTTAACTGACTGCAGAAGCTTGGTGTGTAACAACTAAAAGGAGGAGGAAATGATGCACTATATTTACTTGCTGCGGTGGTTTTTGTGCAAAATGCAAAACTTAATTTTTCCCTTTGTTCCTGTTGAGCTTTTTCTCCAGGGTCATTTGCTTGCAATCCTTTGAAAAGAATAGATGATATGGACTCCATTAATCTTTTCAGTGCTGCACTCTTTTAATGTACATTTGATGCACATCAAAGCTGCATCCTTCACATAGCTTTTGCCATTTTAGCATTCTTGTGCTCCAACATACTGTATATCAAGAAATAAAACACCAAGTCATACAAAATGGAGAGTCAAGTTCACATCATCTCAATTTTGGTGTGATGCCAAAACAGAAATGTGTTGCTTTTACTGGATGGAAATTTCTTTTTTAGACAATTTGCCATGCATGCAAATGTTTTGTTTAAACACTTTTTTTTAAATTCCATTGTTTCATGATCTTGTTATCGTCGCTGAAGCGTAATATTACAGTTAGCGAAATGCTGCTGGGTTGTATAGCTTTAGCTGTTAATCAGTTTTTCATGGTGTCTTATCTACAGAAAATATGCTTATTGGAAAAGGCTCATTGAGAATTCAGTTGTTCTCTGTTTTCATTTTGTCTCACTGTATCAAATAGGTTCAAGTTATGTATCACACTGTACTATAATTTCAACTCGAATTGAAAGTTAATGTTTTTTTTCAATTGGTTTTGTTTCCCACAGGATACATAGGACCTGAACATCACACCAGGCTGATAAACACCAGAGAATGCTGGGAAACAGTGAGTCACTTTTCCATCTTTGCCTTTTTTTTTTTTTTTTACATATTATTTTTTAGTGTCCATATCCAATACCTGTGTTTACATGACTGAACATGCAGACACACAATGAAGGTTTAGTATCCCGGATGAATGTACTGTAAACAGAATGCCAGAGCGGACACAAAGTTGCATGAATTATGTGATATTTTAAGGCGGAGAAGAGGGATTAGAGCTGATTAGATTAGAGCTGCACACTTGTTGCAGCTTTGCACGTGCAGAAATGGTCGTTGCGGTTTGGTGCACAGAGATGTGAGGATGCAAGCAAGGGCTCAAGATTGGTGGGATCATGTGGTTGAAGTGTTTGACAGTGATCGACAGACGCCATTCATGAGTGGATACGTAAATTCGAATCCAAGATTTGAGACATTTAACAGAATTTTTAAAAAGTTTGAGGATGGTTGACAAAAGAGCTATTTTAGGATCTTCAGACAGTCAGTCCACATGAGCAAATTGGGTATAATTACTTGTGACCTTTTTGAAAAGACCTGAAACTTTCACACATCGATTTATCTCCGGCAGCAAACCTCCCTCCCTTTTGCTTTGTTACTGGCGTCCGCTGAGACGAGCGCTGACAGAAGGGATGAGACAATATTTTCCCAACCATCCTTCTCCTTAATCATTTCTAAATAACTTCACATTATTTCCTCATGGTCCAGCCATCTGCCTATTGTCTTTACAAGTGGCAGACAAAACCGAACAGCAGGCATGAAGTTTTTCATTTTCTAGTCCTTGATGCTTTGAATTTATCTAGGAGATCTTTGCAAACAAACTTGAATTTGTGAGTTAAAGGTTAATTTAAAGACAAATGCATGCTTGCTTATCTTGCCAACCCCATTATGCAGCACAATGCAGGATGTTGATAGGATGTGCCAACATATCAGTATCATTTGTTGACCTCTGACCCCTGAGAGCTTGTATATGACAAGGTGTTATTATGGTAAATAGTCTATTGAAGCTAATATGATTATATCCTAATCATCACATTCTGACTCACATGTAGCCAATTCACCACTACATCCAGGTCCTTCCACCATCATATATAAATATATACCATATTTAAGGAAATCTACTAAAATTTCCACATATTAGGACAGATGAGATGGCATGGATGCCTATGGAGGAAAAGGATGCCAAGATCAGACTTTTAATTTGACGAGTGGGTGGAAGAAAAAGAAAGTCACTTCCTCTCCTCGATTCAGAGGCCAGTGACACCTTTAACGGAAACGTTGAATCACTTTATATGCCCTCGTCTTGATCACCATTCTGTGCTCTAAAAGGAGACAACATAAGGAAGTGGAGACAGCAGCAGGAGGAGGAAGAGGAGGAGGATGTGTTAGTTAAAAATAGAATTTAAGATGGCTAAATAGAGGCAACGCATCTCCTGGGAGGACAAAGGAGCAGTTGTAGAATATTATCAGCCATGTGGTGTTCTTATGCTTCCATCTCCTTTCTACACATCTTGAAGAAATGACAAAGGAGGAGGCAGACGTTTTAATTCATCAATCAATAAGTCATTATTTCTGCCTCTAGTGGCCAATTGTGATAAGCAGCTTTTCTTCCTCAGACACCCACATAAACACTTCAAGCTGAATGAATAAAAAGAAATACTCAGTTTTCTCCAATGATACCACAGTATCATATTAGTGATATATTAAAAATGTAAGTTCTTTATGGACCATTATGTCCTTCTGGAAGCTTTATTTGATCCTGTTGACACATGCAAATGTTAAATTATTTTCCAAATAATTCCTCTGGGTTTATTTAGACAAAAAGTGAATCTTAACTCCCTGCATTTTAAGGTAATTTAGCAGTTTTAATTTTTAATTCTAGATTAGTTTAGTTTGTTTTAACATATTCAAAAAGAAAAATACAAAATTACATTTTAAAAAACAAGCTGTGAAGGAGAACTGCAAAAAACTCTCAAAGGGCTAATACAAGGCAATTCTACAGAACATACACATCACCATGTAATTCAAAAGAGAATTTGAAAAAGAAAATCAGAAAAAAGAAAAATAAACAACAAAGCAAAACAACAAAAGAACATCTGAAATCTCTTGGAGCAACTCCAGAAAAATATCAGACCTTGAAGGCAACATTCATGAAAAAAAGAAATCAGAGTAAGAGTCTGTATGAATAAGACTGTTGAGAACTAAACAATGCCTTTACAGCATTTTTGAACCAAAAGGAGCCAAATTAATAACATTTCTCTAATTGTTGCTAGAAAATGATTAATTCTAGAAAAAAAACCTAAAATCTTAGAATTTTTTTTTTTTTAATTAAAGGAAAATTTTGGAAATTTAACAAAATTCTTGGTTTTGTGCTTGATTCTTGAAAATTTGAGTATCAAAGAAATCTGTAATCTAATTTTTAAGCCAAATCTAGTGAAAAGTAAATTAAAAATGACTTCAAACGCTTAAACCATAACGTTTGATTATTCTTTCTAAAAATTTCATAGTAAAAGACATAAGCGTTGCTCCTGTACTCTGAAGCTGAAGGACATGGTGACCACATGTTAAGATAAAATGCTGACACAGCAGCACCACCTGAGGAGCACCGTGAGAGAGACCAGGTGGCATCCAGGTGATGAGTCAGGTGGAAAAAGTAATGAAGGGTTGTGGGATCTGTACTGGTTCATGCAGGTATTATATTCTGCTGTGTAATAACTGCTGGAATGTGCAGAGTCTGGCTTTTTGTGGAAGCGATTTCCATTTTATGTAACCACTTGTTACTTTTGCAAATTTCTGTTTATTGCTTATATTTTACCTTCAAATGCTAAAACTGCTGTGTAATTTAAAGGAACATACCAGTAATTTTACAGCCCAATACTGTATATACAACTCGCATGAATGAATGAACGAATTTTTTATTTTTGTGTCATGCATACAAAACACTATGCCTAGCCCACGTGCGCTTACAAAGCATCACTTTTCTCATACATATCGGATACATGTCTCCACCAGTGAATATAATCCAAGGAGAAGACGGCTAATTTTTAAAAAAAAATTAGGAGATATGACAAACTAACAGGAAAAATAAAATACAGTTTGTGTTTTAGAAAATTGTTGTGTTTTAGAAAATTTCTACCTCTGTAAACAGAGGTAGAAATTGTCATTTCTACCTCTGTTTACAGCCCAAACTCCCACTGTCTGCATTTTCATAATTAGACTCATATTGTGTCTCTTCAAAAACTGCCAATAAACAAACAGGCTAATGAAAATGCTATTACATTGTTTCTTGCCACACCACGAGCCAGCGCTCAAGGGGATGAAAAATAGCAATTTGTGTTATTTCAGACCTGATTGTTTCGTGCAGGGTTGGCGTGACATTGTGGGAAAAGTGGAAAAGTGGCTCAGTGTTTGAGCAAAAACTGTTAAATCCAAACTATGTGAAAACAACACAGCTCATGTTGTAATAATTTTATCGTATTATGGCACATATGTTGCCTTGGTGAGTCGAGCCGAGTGAATATCGATTTGATGCTGACATGAGGATGATTGATCCCAGGATGTTTGGTTGTCATGGTGATGTCTCCATGTCATTTCCTGGTCTTGATGCTGCATTGCAGTTTGGCGGTGCACCAAATTCATCTTCTGCTGCCATGGTTTTCTTGGTTTATGAACCAAATGATGACTATGAGCAGGAAAGTGTGCGAATTCCGTCTTTGTTCCTTGTTATTTAGCTATTCCGACATTCCTGATTTGATTTTCTTTCTCTTGCCTCTGGTGTCTGGCATGACTGTTTTCACATGACTTTTGTTGAACCAAACCAACCTCTAATAAATGGACGACGGATCTGAAAATGCCCAAACACTGTGACAAGTAGAATTCTTCATAATTTGGATAGTTGAGAACATTTTATTGTTTCACTTCAGAAGAATTTTGAATGCAGGATTTTTTACTTACATATAGCATCTGCTGTCTGTTGGTTATTGTGTGAGCTTTTCTGCCAATTATTTTTCAGAATTTTCTTTCAAGACCTTTGGATGCAGGCCTGAACTGTAAATGTTCACATGTTCACTTTGGAATATCATTAAGTATTGATTTTTTATCGGTATTGAATTATGTCATAGATGTCTTCCATCACAAGCTTTTAGCCATACCTGCTGCAATATATTTATTTAGTATTGTCCAAAACAAAGAAGCTTTCTCTCCCTCTGGAATACAGACCTGAGCAATTACAGCAAAGTAATTAGTAAGAGTGGTCCTGTTGGCTCAAGCACTTAATTAATCTGCAGCCGTGGCGCTGGCAGAACAACGCAAAGTTTGGAATCGCTGAAAGTCACGACACTGCCGAAGTGAAACGAGGGCTGACAGTTATTGATTACATGTGATGGAGAGCTCATCTGGAAAGGTTGGAGCCACGTTGCCCAACAGGAACTCCAGTCATTTTGTTTGTCTAACAAGCTGTGAAGCCACCAGTCAGTAATTTTTCTTCATTAAAAACTTGAAAATAATTTTTTTTTGAGTTATGCTGAATGCACGGAGCACATATTGCCATAAAAATAGACACGATGATGCAATTATTCAGAATGCAGATGACAGTTATTTCCTTTTGCCTGTGTGTTTATGAACTTGTGCTCATCTGCAAAGTGTGTGTGTATGATGTGTGTGTGTTTCAGTCTTAAAATAGTCAGCCCTCCC
>VXCM01000406.1:2500-20447 GCA_014773175.1 Lucifuga dentata
GCTTTTTATCCAAATAAACCAACTGAAATTTGTCTCAGCAGTGAATGCACAGAGTAAATTCCCAAACAGCCTCATGAAGCATCTGTCAGGTCATTTATCAGCCACAGACTCATCGACAAATCAGCCAAGATCAATGCCGCTAAAGATTTAGCAGCTACTTCTGACATTTGGATATGTTTCTGTTCAATTGGTTGGTCTGAATTTTCTCTTAACAAGACAGCCGGAACGAAATGAGTCTCAACTTTTGGACATAACCAAACTTTAGCCGAGTAGTGAGGCAGATCCAAGGCTATTTGTTGTTGCCGACTGGTCCTGATGTGAGGAAATGAGCAAAGCGACCAGATACTGTACGAGGGAAAAAGCTTTGACGAGGAAGCTTTGAGAAGAGCTTTTACAGAGCTACAGCTAAGGAGACAAATCAGCTGATCGAGGGAAGGGAAGGGCCGGGCAGGGCACACTGTAAAATATAACAAGTTGATCTTACTTAAAAATAAATCTAGGAAACCGATTGCCTTGAAAAAGGTAAGTACATATAACTATTAGTCTTAAGTTCAAGTAGACATAAAGTAAAAATAACTTAAGACTAATAGTTATATGTACTTACCTTTTTCAAGGCAATCGGTTTCCTAGATTTTTTTTTAAGTAAGATCAACTTGTCACATTTTACAGTGTAGGATAGGACAGGATATGATAGGATAGGATTACATTCCCACTTAATGTCTATGAGAGATCGGAGTAATGCAGGTCATTGATATCTAGCAGTCGTAGTCCAAGTTAGCTGAACTTTTTAGTCTTGAAGATGTTTCGGAAATCGTCCAAGTTGCTTCTTCACTTCCAAATCAATGACAGGCAGTAACTTTGCATTTATCCTGTGAGAGTTGTTCACACCTTGTCATGTGACTCAAAAACTCTCCAAAACCTTTCTCTTCTCCAGAAACGCTTTGTCAGGCTTGCAACTCATTCTGGGCCACGTACATCATCTGCTCCATTATTTCAAAAAATGCAGATTCTCTCCATTTATAACATTAATATATTTCAAATATGCACTTTGGTTTCCAAAACTCAGATTAACATGACTGATCTTCCAAGCCATCTTACATCTTATTTCAATGTAATTCTAAAATACATTCACATTCTATGAAACAATCCACTAAAATACATGTACCCAGAGTTCTGACTTGCAGAAGTCAATTTTCAATTAAATTTCGCGGAGCTCAGATGTGGAATTCTTATGCTCACTTGTTGGGCTCATCATTTTGTTTGCAGTCTTATAAACGCAACTTGAAAGAAATATTGGCATCTGTTTGTTAGTCTTTGCTGATTTGGATTTTTTTTTTCTCTTTTATTGCTCTTTTTGTTGTTTGTTGTTCTTTGTGTGTTGTAATTGTGTATGTATAAAGTGTGTTTTTTCTTTATTTGGTGGAGACCTCCGACAAGCCTAATCGGCTTTTTGCCTCTTCTGGCACATTTTATGATTTTATGATATTTTTTATATGCTTTGTTGTGTTTTAAATGTGCTAAATCAAATCAAATCATTGGGTCACATGGGAGTCATTTGAGGGTCCTTAGAGTCACACAAAAGTCATGCATTGGCCGTTGAAATGCGATCCTAACATCTCCACACTGGCATCTTCACTTTCTCGGCACTTTGCACCTTTTTCCACATTCTAACGACTCACATGACTGTCATGTGACCCAAGAAGTCACGTGATCCAAGGTATGAATGACGCCTTTAAAGGACAAATTACTGCCTGTCAATGATTCTAGAATCCGGTTTATTCACAGTAAATCATTTGAAAGACAAAAACGGAAAGAGGAGATGGACAAACTTGAGACGATCTAGTCCCCAGCAGTTTGCAAAAGCTTACTGTGTGTGTGTGTGTGTGTGTGTGTGTGTGTGTGTGTGTGTGTGTGTGTTGTGTGATGGCATGCTAAGAGGTTTGTTGCTCATGTTGTTTGTGCTTTGATGAAGGGCTCAAGCTTTCAAATGCAGAAATGTGGAGCTTAATTGTATAATCCAGCGTTTGTGAGGATCTGATCTAACAAGACACTTTGCTCTCCGGTAGACAGCTTCGAGAGGATTGTGGTGGAAAAAAGAAGAGTGAGATTTTNAGACACTTTGCTCTCCGGTAGACAGCTTCGAGAGGATTGTGGTGGAAAAAAGAAGAGTGAGATTTTAACAAGGGAGAGATTTGGATTTGGTTGGCTTTGTGACTACTTGACAGTCACAAAGACGAGCACACAATGAAAAGAGAAAGTAAGGTTCAGGCTGAGCTCTTACGTTGTTTTGAAATCGGATACAGAGAGCCAAAGCTTGAACATTGTCTGTGGCTGAAAAGACAAAAATCTCAAATCCGGAGTTAAGCTGCGAGGAAAGATTTTTGAAAGATGGTTTCCTCATTCTGAGCTGCTGCACCGCATATTCACAGCCTCTCTCTTACTTTGACAAAGTCGTTGTTGACGGCTTGTCACAAATCTGCCTGATTTGATTAGCAAAACTTTGAACCGATTGATTTCAAGTAATGTGATGTGTGTTTATGGGTTTCATTATTCAGGGATATATCATCCATATTTTGTGACTTCTGAGTCCGACTTGGATGGAGTTGCTCCAACTTGTTTGTGCTAAAGTGCTGCATGATCAGCAGACGGCAGCAGTCTGATCCTGCTATCAGCCATCTGTGGTCCAGGCTGCAAACACTTTGATGTTTTTTCCTTTTTTTTTTTGCAGCTTTCCATTTCTGGGTTAGAGTGCNCAAACACTTTGATGTTTTTTCCTTTTTTTTTTTGCAGCTTTCCATTTCTGGGTTAGAGTGCACAACTCAGCTCACCTCCCCAACTCACCTCCCACCTCAGTGTGCTGCCTCACACACCAAAACACACACAGCCACAACACGGCTGCCCAGTCCTGCAGCTGACCTCATTTCCATGGTTCATCTCAGGTTGTTCCTCTCCTCTGTTCTCCATCTTTCATCCATCTATATGATGTCCTGCAGGGCCTCGGCTTTCTTCTAAACCAGGTGCTGGAAGGGATTTTTTTTTTTCTTTTTTTGTTTGCGATTGGTTGCTGAGGCTGAGAAAGTTGCCGCAGGAGGCACCCGAATCAGATGCGGAATGATGCTGAGTTCAAGTCTCGGTCTTGTCGTTTACAGATAAGTAAAATAAAGTGCAGTTTTTATAACTTCATGTTGCAATAGGAGGCAAACCGCCAGGAGGGCATCACCTTTGAAAGTGCGTCCAAGCAGCAGGATGCCTCAGAAAACTTTTTAACTCACTTTCACTAACAAAATTGTGGAGACTGAATTGGTGTTCTCATTATTTGGTCCAATATGATGAATTTTGTGGTGCATCATGTCATGAAACTGAATAAAGGTCAAGGAAATGATAGTCTTAAATTAATGTCGGTATGGCTTCCGAATATATTTCTGGGACCTATGTTACATTGCAATATCAAATTTGTGCTATACTGGAAATACTATTACAAGTGAATTCCTGGATTCAAATTTTTAGTTTTATAAAAGTAAGCAAGAAAACTCTTTCAGTTATTTATATGAATTCAACTCACATATTCCCTAAAAATTAAATATTAACTACATATACAATGTACTCCCTACTGAATAATACCACAGCAGTAATACTGACTGTAGTAACATCTGCTATATCAAATGTGTGCCATCTTTCCATTTAAATACCAAGTAAATATTTTAATACGATCCCACAGAACAAAAATAGTGAGAAAAAACCAAACCATCCCTATAATTCATTGCCAACTATTTGGAATTTCCTGGAATAAATTAACACAAACACTTCCAGGAACAAAGAAAAACACTTCTTATTGGTTCTGTCTGTCAGAGCTCTTTCGTTATATTATTGCACTTGTATAAGCACAACTTTTGGCATGTTTCCTCTCTGGGGCGTGTTAATACGGAGCCGTTGATGATCCTCATCGCTCAGACCCTGCTGAAAACCGGAGCTCATGGACCGGTCACAATCTTCATGACAGATGCATCGGCCCGTGTGTNCCCTGCTGAAAACCGGAGCTCATGGACCGGTCACAATCTTCATGACAGATGCATCGGCCCGTGTGTTTCCCTCTCAGCACGACTCCATAAGCACCTTTCATTAGCATGCAGGACGCCACCGACCGCAATATCAAGCATGACCGCTGCTGTGATTACACAGGAAATGAAGAAAAACATACAGAATCCATCATTATTCTAAGATTCAGGGCAGCAGGGTGACACAGCTTTTCTCAGTCCGTCCACTGGCTCTTTTTTAATAAAAATAACCACAGAAGCATGTACTTTTACAAGTATTTTGCATAATTCCCTTTTTTCATTTATCTGATGACAATAGTT
Organism: Lucifuga dentata; assembly: GCA_014773175.1. NCBI lineage: Eukaryota > Metazoa > Chordata > Actinopteri > Ophidiiformes > Bythitidae > Lucifuga > Lucifuga dentata. Next base: position 6,856 of record VXCM01000406.1, read on the forward strand.
ATTACTTTGTAGGTTCTGACTTTATATTTACAATACATACATACAAAACCCCAAACAGAGACTTTGTATTTTGGGTTATTTTAGAGAGGTTTTCATTATTTATGCTGGCCATTTACAGTATTATGAGTTTGAATATTGGAGAAAATTCTGACCAATGAGCAGAGAGACTGTTCTCACATGACTTTTGCTGCTATTGTTAGGTTCAAATGGATTTTTTCTTGAAACCAAACCAAGAGAGGCAGTAAATATGACATTTTAAAGGACCATACCAGCCATTTTGCATTTTGCATTTTACCACCCATTTTGCATGTTTGAGCCTAATGTATTAAATTTTCATACATGTATGGTTACTGACAACTGTTCCCCAAAGGATAAAACTGGATTTTAATTTTCCTGATATTTTGCAGAATCTCTTAATCTTTCAAAATCAAATATTCAAACAATACACCCACCTTAAAAATTGATGTTTTGCCTGCTAATAGTTACACAGCCTTGTGAAGTCAAGGCCATTAAAATTTTTCAATAAACTCAGGTCTTCTTTGGGGACTATATTCCCCGGTGGAGACATACATTCACTCTGCATTTTTTATTGCACTTGAAATTACAAATGATGGATTACCTATCCCAAGAACATTTCAAGTATCAACAAGTTGATTTTAAATAAGGTATCAGAATGAACTGAAACCAACGGCAGTCTGGAAGTCAGGGGAAAAAATGTTTTAATTCACCATTTCAGTAGTATGCTTTGGGAAATGACTGTCAGCAATGTTACGTGTATGAAAATTTAATATATTAGGCTAAACATATAAAATGGGTGGTATGGTCCTTTAACAATACAGTCCGTGATTCGCACCTGAACAAAAACGACTACATCTCTGAAGACACTTTTAGTTTTTTTTTTACTGAAGCACAATTTTGATTGCTGGATTTTTACTTGTGTTGGAGAATTTTTCAGTTGTGCTATTTATACTTTGAGTTGAAGGATTTGGTTATTTCTCCCATCAAACAAAACATTAAAGGAGGAAAACATCAGCTTGAACTTTTCCAACATAATCTGTTCATTTGCAGTTACAAGCCTAATATGGTGTAATGACTATTTACGATGGTTATAGTAATAAATACTGGATGCCACAGTAATGAGACGTGTGGCCTATTTAGACTGGAAGCTGTTTCCTCTCTGCTGTGCAGTTTATCATGCAGACAAATGCTTTTTGCGGCCGGAGACACCCAGCATCCACACAATGCAAACTGTCCAAGACATGCCAGCTCGCTTTAAAGATTCAGCAGAGAGGCAGAAGCTGTTTCTATTCAGATGAGCCTTGATGAAATTGTTTGCAGAGGTGTGATGGACAGCACAGGTAATTATTCTGCTTGAGGTATGATGATTAGGCGTTGTGGTCGGACACATGCGCGCTCGGTGTTTCGGTGAGTGGTTTTGATGCGTGATGCGCCTCCTGCCAGGCAGAGATGTGCCAGACAGCCTATTCTCACACTGGCCTCACTTGTTGTGATGGCTGCCATGCTGCCCACCGCTAACTGCGGTCAATCAATGATCACAGTTTTAAACTTTCAGAGTCCATCTGCAGCACTTCTCTGTCGTGTCAACAAACTTTTTGAAAACTTTTCTGTTTTGCCCTTTTTGTCTGCTTCTGGCAAAATCTTTGCTTTTCCGCATTAACCGGATTAAAGCCAAACACACCTTTAAATGTTATAATTCATAATTATCCCACTCGCACTCATATGTAAACTCAAGCCTCCTGTTTGCAGAACAACACAGTTTGGTTTCTTATACAAAGGATCTACTTTAATGGAATGTCCTGCCCCCTAATTTCTTTGAATTGTCTCATTTTCATTTCAAGAAGGCTGTAAAATGGTTGTTATTCTCAATCATGTTACCCTATGGCTTACCATTTTAAATTCTTTTATTTTTAGTTTTTCACTTTCTTATTTTCTACTTTTAATTGTCTTATAATTTCATTATTTTCATGCACCATGGACAGCTGCCCTGTTCAAGCCCCTTGAGGGTTTTTGCAGCTTTCCTTCACATTTTATTTTTACTTTTTTTCATTTCTGACATTTTTTTTTTTTTTTTTNTTTTTTTTTTTTTTTTGTATGTTTAAACTTATAAAAACTCAACTAATTATAAATCAGCCTTTCTTAATGCTTTTGTTAAATTCCTCCCATGCTGCAACCTTGACGATCAAGCAAGAACAAATTCTTATTTACCGTTGCAACAGAGGAGATTAGGTTGGGGATTAAAAAGAATTAAACTTTCTGACTGGTTTCTTCTCAGAGGTTTTGGCTCAGAACACGGCAGAGATGAACTGCTGTACAGTACCTGCATTGTTCACATTCACTTCATAGCTGGAGGCTTTTCTCCAAGAGCTTGCTACACTTTTCCAGCAGCACATCCAGTCTCCTGCTGAGGTCTCCAGGCTTTGGTTTCTCAGATCTGTCAGTAACAATATCCAGTACATTAAAATATATTCAAAACGCTCCTTACGTGGCCTTTTCATCAGTCTGGATCCAAATCCAGGAGAGTGTATGTATCTTTGGCTCAGCATTTTCAATATTTGTACAATCAGGGCCAGTGTTCATATATTATCTGCAGTCACAGCATTGTAATATTAAACTGCAGCTGTGGAGTTTTTGCGTAAATGCAATTTGACTATTAAGCGAGCCTCATGCAAGTTTAGTCATTCAGCGGCCTCATAAATTTGCATATTTAAAGCATTCCAGTGATTTACAGCATAGAAGCAATTAAACTAAAGGATGTCTGGAGGGTCCCCACCTGGTTTAAACCCAAACAACCTCTTTGATCTGTGCTAAGTGGCTCCATTCATATTTCCAGACGTTAATTCTGAATAGAATTCAATTATTTCTGAATTCATGCATCACCTAGAAGAGTTGGACGGGCTGCAGTCACTGCAGGATCTTAGATAACCTGGGGAGCTGTGGATGCCTCATTATGTGTGTTGTAACACTGCCCCCTGATGGTGATAAGGGGAATATTGTTGTCAGTATACAGTAGATCTAAGAACAGCTGTGTGGATTGGCATGTCTCTGTTTATAGCCCTTCTGATTCACCAGTCAGGACTATTTCTTCTTCTCTTACGATAGTTGAATCCCTCCACCTCTGGGCAAACAGACGGGATGAACTGCAGAAAGGAATGCTTTTGGCTATTGTTCCCCCCCTGGAATCCCATCTGCTGTTTCCTTATGCGTTGCTTGCGCGAATCCCTTTCAGACTAGTGTTACAGCTCATTTTTTTGGAGGCGCTCCTCCAGCCTCCTCATCCATATCAATGTGTGTTGTAGTCTGCAGGCTACAAAAGAGAAGGGCATCATTGCTTCACCACCCATCTGCTGCAAACGAGCATTCAATCAGATATGTGGAAGCAGTGGAGCAAAAGTACATAAATTAAAACTATACAGAGCCAAATAAATTGCAGAGAAATGTGATATACTTCATTTATGGTTTAAAATGATTCTAAATATGTTAACTTAAACAGAGTTAAGGTGTGTCCACTCAATATTTTTATCACCATGAAGTGAAATAAAAGCAGCGCCTGTGGTGCCGTTTATGATTTTGTAGTGTGACTTGATTTGATGTGATGCTTTGGTCAACAGTGAATATTCAGCTCCCAGAATTTAATAGCTTAATGGATAAGAATCTTGTGGTTTCTTATCAGCATATACATTTAAATTTCATATCCCGCATTTGATGAATTAACATTTACAGTCTGATCAGAATCAGCATTTTAATCTCCAACCCAAAGAGAAGCAGCTGAGTGAGAAAAACATCCATCTGAAATCCAGAGTTTTGACACGGCCTATTATACGCTTTTGGCAGCAGAATAGAAACAGTGTTTATTGCACTTTTCCGTGACAACAAGGGGCAGAAGAGGCTGTGGAGAGAAGACGAGGAGAGGGAAAACACACTTGACAGCCTTGAATCAAGCTGCTCTGAGTGCTCCGCACGTTGTTGTTGATGCTTTACTGTAGCCATGTAAATGTTTTGGCTCCGTCTGTCTCCGGCTGCTGATGTGCTTCTTCTGGCTGCTACACACGACCTGAAACCAAAGAGACACTTTCAATCTGGAGTTTGTTCATTGCTCATTTCGCTTATTTGATTTATCATCTCAGGGAACAACCGCAAAGATGACTTATAGTGGAAGGAGTACTCAAATCCTTTACTTTACTCCTTACTCAACAACAAGTCCAGTTTCCTTGATAAAGAAAACTTTCACAGACATATTGCTACTCGACTCTCACAAGACTCCATGTGACCCAACAAATTCTTGCAATTTAGTCTTGAATATGTTTAGCCACTCATCCAAGTGGCTTAGTTGGTAATGACCATAAATGTAGCATGTATCCTCAGAGTCCCACGCAACTCTTTTGTCATATGGGAGTCGTGTGAACAACATCAAGTCATGAGAATCACGTGTATGGAGGTGAGATTTTCTCTGAAACTTAAGATGCTACGATAGAGATTTGAGGAATCTCACTTGACTCATGTCGAAAGACTCCAACAACCCTCACATGACTCTGATACAACCAATGAGTTACCTGGCCCAAGGTGTGAATTACTGCCCACTGTTGATTAATGCTGTTTTCGACTTGCACTTAGAATTTGAAACTTAGAAACTTAGAGCATGTAGAACTCAAAATTACCATCCTCCAACTGGGTCAAGTCAAAGGAAATGCTCTCTCGACTCAGAATTCCTACTCGGAAAGTCAGTTCCTCAACCCCAAGTTTAGTACTGACTTTAGTAGACTTTAGTTTAGTAATTTAGCTCGATTATGGCATGGTCTTAAATGATGCAATTCCGACTTATGGCTTCCCAGTTCTGAGGCACAACAAACAGCATAATGCTGCGTTCACAGACCTCGGAAGTTGAATTTTTCCCAGTTGGAAGCTCCAACTTCCAACCTCAAACCATTCCAACCAAATGTAATCAAAAAAGCATAGCTGAACACCAATAAATACTGTAAAATTAATTAAACTTTGTAATAAATGCTAACTAAAGTAAAGTTAGACTACAGGACTGTTTGGTTGTGTTATTTTAAATGATATTAATCACTGTTTTGGTCTTAAATTTTGTGCAGAGAAGTAATATGAAATCATTTACACTTACGTATCAATGGCAAACAGTTATTGTACACTATAGATAGTTAACTTGGCGACATATTTTGACCTTTTTCTTTCAATTTCACACAAGAAAAAATACTTCATTCACTTTTTAGTGGATCATTTCCATTCATAAAGCTCGCTTCCATGGGCACTGCCATGTTGAGTGACGTTGGTAAGTCAGGGTAGATCATTTTGGTCCAAATTTCCCAGCCAGAGCTCTGACTTTAACGCATTTTTCCAAGTAAAAAGTCAGAAAAATCTGAGTTCTGAGGTCTGTTGAACGCAGCATAAGAACTGCAGAAACCACTTGGATGAGTGCCAAACATCTTCAAGACTAAACGGAAAGTCCAGTTGTATTGAACTGTTGCTAGATATCCAGTAATCTGTGTGGAAAACCTTATAGGCATCTCTAATATAAATAAGAACAAGCAATAAAATATAATCAACAATCCACTATGTGTTAGTTACAGCCTGGATTTTGGAGCATTTGGAATGAAGCAGTAAAAATGCTGGACTGATATTATCAAAATTCCAAAACTGGAGATCGGATTGCTGACTGGAAAAATCTTGTAGCTTGAAGTTTGGCTTTCCTATACGAGAGTGAATTCTCCGCCAGTTTTATTTTGAGATAATTCATCTTTTGCCATGGCATGCAAGGTTTTTCCAGACATTTGCAATATTTTTGAGTTTAAACTGCAGTATAAATAGTGACCGCAATCATCATGTAACGGTAAAAGGTACAATACTTTCCCTGTTGAATGCAGCAGAGTTTCTGCTTAATAAAAACATGAAAATAAGGTTTGCGTAATGGGGAGTAAGATGTAATTTTTCTATTTTTAGTGGTTTTGTGGGATATTTTTAGCTGAGGAGGTGCCATGCTGTTTGATCCAGTAAAGCATGTTTCAAAGGAAACCACTGATCTGTTGTGGCAGCGTGGGTGCTATTCTGGCTCATGGTGCCATTATGCTCAGCAAGTCAGTCAGCAAGTCAGTCAGCGAGTTAGTCAGCACGTCATCAGTCAGCAAGTCAGTCAGCGAGTCAGTCAGCAAGTCAGTCGGCAGCAAGTCAGTCAACAAGTCATCAGTCAGCAAGTCAGTCAGCAAGTCAGTTAGTCAGTCAACAAGTCAGTCAGCAAGTCAGTCAATAAACACGTCAGTCAGCAAGTCAGCCAGTCAACAAGTCAGTCAGCAAATCAGTCAACAAGTCAGTCAGACAACATGTCATTCAACAAGTCAATAAATCAACAAGCCACTCAGCAAGTCAGTCAACAAGTCAGTCAGCAAGTCAGTCAGTCAACATGTAGTCAGCAAGTCAGTCAGTCAACAAGTGAATCAACAAGTCAGTCAGTAAGTCAGTCAATCAACAAGTCACTCAGCAAGTCAGTCAGTCAACAAGTGAGTCAACAAGTCAGTCAGCAAGTCAGTCAAGTCACTCAGCAAGTCAGTCAGCAAGTCAGTCAGTTAACAAGTGAGTCAACAAGTCAGTCATCAAGTGAGTCAGCAAGTCAGTCAGTCAACAAGTCAGTCAGCAAGTCAGTCAGTCAGTCAACATGTCAGTCAGGTTGGTCACCCAGTCAGCCACTGAAGCAGCAGCCAGTAGCTGGAGGAAAGTCCAGCCAACAGAGCAGGCGTTCCCCAAATCCTGATGATTACCAGATGACAGCCAGACAGCCTGGCCTGTGACAACACACACACACACACACAGAGAGAGAGAGAGAGAGAGAGAATGGAGGGAGGAGGCAGCAGTAAAATGAGTACAGCCGTTAGTGAAATGTCAGTCGACAGTCACTTTCATTTCATCCACCTTTGGCTGCTCGTCTTTCTCTCTGAGGGGTCATGTGCTTGTAAACAGAGAGCGAGACAGGAAGAGGAGAGTGTGTGTGTGTGTGTGTGTGTGTGTGAGGTGCTGTGATAGTCAGCATGATGCANAGGAAGAGGAGAGTGTGTGTGTGTGTGTGTGTGTGTGTGAGGTGCTGTGATAGTCAGCATGATGCAGTGGTGGGCTGTACTCTCTGTTCTCTGCCTGTCTGTTTACCTGGCAGCCTCACAGCACCACAGGACAGGTAGGTGGACTATTTGGTGTCACTTTCTCACGTTGCATAACTAAAAAAAGTTATAATTAATTACTTCATGAATGGTTTATAGATCATCACTTATTGTCTCTTTAGCTCTTTAATTCATCAGGATGACCCTCAATTTAAGTTACAACTGCAGACATAATGACTTGTTGTAGTGGAAGAATCCTTTATTATTGACTTTGTCACATTTATACCAACAGCTCTGACAGCTTATTACAAATTCATGACCACATCAAACATTGTTATCAAATCTTAATACTAATCAACAAAGCACTAAAGGACCATCCCGGAGTTTTTGCATGTTTTAGCCCAATAAATACTGCTCACAGTGTGCATTATTAGAAAGTAGTACTGTATATTCTTTTAGAGTTTCGTGCATATATAATGTCTCTATAATATCTCAGGTATAAGATCATTTTTTGCAGATATACATTATTCTTTGTCCACAAAAATCAATGATTCGTTATACAGAGCTGGATTTTATTTTTAAAAGCTTGTGGCTTGTTACAAAATGGAAATAAACATTTTCAGTGCATGTTTGTAAAAGAGAGAATAGAATAAAAAAGAGAAAGAAAAATCACATCCACAGGTACTTTTTCCAGCTATTAAATAACTGGATCCACTTATTCAGTAAATTCCTTTCCCTCACATTGTTTGGAATCATTGGATTGGTCACATGACAGTGAAACTTGTAAAAGGAAAAGGTTTGGAAAGATTTTACTTTAGCTCCACACCCTGATATTTCCATTCTCCCTGGTTAACCTGTTATTCATAACGTCAATATTCACAACTTTCCCCCTCCCATTATGTTACTAAATGACTTCATGGCAGTGGAATATTTGGCTCACAGAGGAGTTTTCACAGCGAGGTCTATGTTTGTAGTGTGGATGGTAGAAGTTTTATCCCAGGAGTTGTACTACGAGTGGTAGAAGTTGTATTTTATCCCAGGAGTTGAATATTACTGCTTGTTTGGATTTTAAGAATCACTTAAAGGGGAAGTGAATTGTCTGAGCAGAGGTTTAGTGTCATTACACTGAAATTTTCATTCTCTCCTATGCCCTTTTCACCCCCTTTACTGACAATCTGAGAAATCCAGTCATCCATTTTGTCTTTTGTTTTGTGTCTCTCTTTCATTGAGACATCCCTCCGGTCAGGAGCACCATTTAGCTCTGCTAATTAACGAATCTTTGTTCTCTCATCTCCACGCAAGCAGATAGCTGGTGATTACTGGCTCCCTGTCTGTGCATAATGACATTAGAGGAACCTGCCCAGCCAAACACTGATTGTATGGAGCAGCGAAAAGCATGAGATGAACAGGCAGAGATAACATGATATTCATTCTGAAAATTACAAGACAAGTCAGTCAACGTCCAGCAAAAATATCAGCTCACGTCCTATTAGTTTGTGATTGTGTGGGCTGTCTCTGTCGGCCTCGATATCTCAAAGTCGCAGAGGATGCTGTATGAATTTTCTCGATAGATGCAACTTGGGTGAAGGAAGAGTTGATAAGATTTTTTGCAGATCTGGGTCAGGATCCAGAAACAGAAACTTTCTTTAAATTAACAAAATAGAGCATATTTTGACATTCTTGCCCTTTTTTTTTTTTTAACCANTTTTTTTTTTTTTTTTGTCCTTTGCAAACTATTCCAACTATTCCAAAAGTTCTGTCCATAACCCACAAAAAAAATTCCACAAATGGAACCCTCAAGTACAAGTACCTTAAAGTTGCATTAGATGCAGTACATTAGTAAATGTTTTGTACCTGATACCTTTTTTCCTTCTCTGGCATTGTCTCGGTGGATTCTGGCTGTAGTAACTGGCAGCAGAAACTAGCAGGCGGTGAAGCAGGAAGCAAGTACAGGAGGAGATCAGCCAGTTTCCTGTATATTGGCTTTGGCTGGTCTCAGATCAGCTATAAAACTAAAGGCATTTGGCTGCAGGCTGATGGCTACACAGATGACCCTGCAGGGCACGATGATTTGATCTGGATCCAGACAAAGCCCAGTGTTTATATTATACAGCTCATTAAGATGTGTGTGTGTTTCCACCGGTTCACACACTGAGTCAAACACTGGAGGGCAAACTTTGGAAAAAGAAAGTGAGATTTCTGGAGAAAGTTAAGGAAGTTTGACTTCACTTCATTATGCTTTGAATCTCCCTTTCAGCTCTAATCAACTGTATTCTCCTTCAAGCAGATTACCAAATTGGTCTTGGAGTCAGTAGTGAATGAACGAACAGACTTAATGGGTTGGTAGGCATATAGACATGCAGCAACTACACTTTAAACTTTAAAGATTCACTCTTCATCCTTGTGTGACCTCTCTGCTCTCTCTCCTCTCACTCCGCCTCTTAATCTGACTCTCTCCTCCTGCCTCATTTACACTTGACCTGCCAAAGACCTTCATTACCAGTGGGAATTTCTGCTCGCTGTGGAAGTTATGCAAACAATAAGAACACAAATACGGTGTTCTTAGATCACATCGATTCATGAATCACTCTTTGGACACATTTATGTCCTCCTGAGTTTGTTGAGAGTTCGGCCTTTGAGTTTTAAACCAGCGAACCAAAACGCTTTGAGGAGGCAAAACCTGAAATGTTTTTGGAGGATGTCTCTCCTCTTATTGCTTTTCTCACTTTTTCCCCCAGGTTTTCTAAAGAACTTACAGTGTTCCAATGTACTAGAGAGACTTTACTTATAGGCTTGAGGAATATATAGAAAATGATTTGGTTTATCTACATAAAAGTAGCAGTACTTTAGATACTAAAACATGCCTTTGAAGTGCTGTATTCAAATTTTAATTCAAAGTACTGTGCAATATTGCAATCGCTGCACAAGAGACCAGAGTGTTATTAATATGTTTATTCTGCCTTTTTCTACCTTTAAGTATTACCACATGAAATTTAGTTACTTGGTAAGTTTGGAAAAGACTTTAATGAATTTTATGGTATTTTTATCATAAAGATGTGCAGCTAGTGAAGCGGTTGATTCCAGATTTATCTCAACGTCTCAGATTATGGAGTCTTTGCTCTGCTGCACATAGGACTCGACACTCTGAAATCTGACCAAATCATGTCAGCAATGCCTCACATCACCTCAGGGTGCTACGCTAATGTGGTTAGCGCTGTCAAAGGACGGTAAATCTAGCAGCATCTGTAGCCCAGGTGAAGCAAATGACCTTCAGCAGAGCCAAGATGGGATTCCATCAAGCTGCATAATATTTGAGCAGTAATGTATCTGTATTTATTGGACCTCTGGCCCACACACACACACACACACACACACACACACACACACACACACACACACACATGCATGCATGCCACACTGGATAATATAGCTTCTTATTTCTTGATTATGAGGAAGATAATTCAATTTCCTGTTCTCATGTGTTGCAGCTCTGTTTCCATCCGCGTCTAGGATAAAGCGTGGAACGTACTTGCTGATCAACCCCACCTTCCAGAGCTCGCTGGAGGACGTCAACCTGCTTTATGAGGTCAGTTTAAAACCACAAATTGAAACTTTTTTAAGTGGTTCTTTACTGGACACATTTTTAATCTTTTGAGAATGTGTGGAAGACTTGTCAAACTGATGCATTCCTGATTTCTACAGTGCAAACACCTACGCTGCTTCTCATGACAGGAATGTCAAATATGTGTTTACTTGAAGTTTTGCTGATGCAGGAAACATGTATGTCATCTCAAATTATCACGGTTCACTTCTCTCATACGCACAAACAGTCATGTTCACTTAAACAAATGGCTGGTTGGTTGGTTGGTTGGTTGGCGGGTTCATATAGGCATTAATTAGTTTGGTGCTAACAAGGTAAAGTAGATTATTAGTTAACAGGCATATGTTTGTCTTAGTAAGGTATATAAAGATGATCAGACTAGTTACTTAGTTTGTAATTTTGTTATTTGGTCTTCAAATATGAGTTTGTTTGTTTTTTATCTCCCAGATCCTGCTGGCTGGAATGCAGATAGCAGATGAGCAGCAAGCCGTGCTGATCCCTGATGAAGAGCTGGCCTCGCTGAGGAGTGTGGGGAAGCTGGAGGTCATCTGTGAAGACGTCCTTCCCAAAAGCCTCTCCGACATTCGCCGTCTGACAGCCAAGCTCGCCAAGCGCCAGCAGCCCCTGAGCCAGCAGGAGTTTGAGAGGACGGTGCTGACCATGGTCTACATCTCTCAGACACTGGCTCAGATCAGAAACCAGCATCAGAGGGAGGCGTGGATGGACGCCCTGATCCAGCTGTTCAGAGTGCTCCAAAAGGACCTGGCGCCCTCCTGAGGAAGAGTCAAAGGTGTCATTTTTATGGACATGAAGTATTTGGACGTACTGCACTTAGAGACACACTGAATGTGTCAGGAGTCAGTCTTATTATTTGTTACATGATGTACACATCAGTGATCTTTGACTTACATTGAAAAAGAAAAACCGATGCCTAAATATAACATTACTCTGAATACTCTCAGCAAAATTACTTCCAATCTCCTTTTATATGTTGGTGTTGATTTCATATAACCACTTCAGCAGCTTAAACTTCTACAAAGCTCACTCAGCTCATTTGAGTTGCCACTAAAAAGCCTTTTGATTGAATGAAAACTACAGATTGATAGTTGGAAGTATCTGTACATCAGTGCTTCTGATTATGCATTTGATCAAGCTACACAATGTTAAATAGATGTTTGCTTCAAAACCGATTTACTTTCTCATTCTGTGAAACAGGTAATTGCCGTGATAAGTCTTCGTGCAGTTGAATCACGTTGGAGTGGATGAAAAGTATATTTTTTTCTGTGCTGCTTTTTTCTCTTAGAATCCTTCTTTGGCTCAGCTGATTTCACATTTGGCTCGATTCAAGCTTTCATTCGAACACAAACCATCCAGACGTGGAAGTGTTGGTCTCGCCAATGTCTGTCATTTCCTGCCGCTGGACCTGAACGTTCCCCACAGTTTACGGTTTCTAAAAAATTCTCAGCGATCCGTGGATTTTTCTGCTGGCACTGAACTGAGTGGACTGATTGATGAGAAGGTGAAGAAAGTAGTTAGGAATTTCCTTCAGAGATAAGCAGCTGTCACTCCCTGCACTGCTCTGATGATGATGATGATGATGATGATGATGAGCTGTGGAACACTTCTGTCCACTGTTTGAGAGATCATAAAGCATTCTTTGTAGAATACTGAAGAAAGCAGTTTTCCTTGGGTTATAAAATTTTATGCCACCTATCAGTCTGAGTGCATTGAGCCTAAAATAAGCCAAAAAATAAAACTTCCCACTGTTGTTGTTGGAACTGTCATGCGCTCCTGGTATGAAAAACAATCTTTGCAGCAAAATATAAGCTGGGCAGCATGTGTAAAATTGTATTTCGGAATAGTTCATTACTTGCTTGAGGAACCTGCTAGATTGGGTTTACATAGGGACAAATTAAATGTATTCAGATAGTGTAAAACTATGGGAAATTATACAGTAATTATGGATAATTTTCTGTTGTTTTGTGTTCAGTCTGGTAGTTTTGTCATGTTGAAGGACCTGTGATACATCTCTGTTACAGCCCAGGCTCATAACAGATGCTGCTTTTGTGAGCAACATCTGCTCAGACTCCTTAAATCGCTGTTTAACTAAGCATTTAATATATTTTTACAAAATTACAAAAGTTTTAGTGAGCAGTCCTGAAATCTTGCAATATTTACGACTCCAGAATATGAATATTACATGTTGAGTCATTTAATTTACCTCCAAAATCTGTGGATATTAGGGAGTTCTTCCTTTTCTTTGCATCTAAATTGAGTTTCTGGATTTTTCTCCCCTGCTTGTCTTTATCTCCATCTCCTCCTGTGTGATTGATGTAGCTCTAACAAGGAAAACCTCATCAGCTCTTTTGATTAAAGGATTAAGCGCCTTTAATCACTTATTTCTCTTCTATGCAGGTTTTGAGATGTTGTGCAGAAGCCTGGGCAGCATTTCACATGACGTGAGAGCATCACCAAGTGGCTGAAGATGGAAATGCTGCTCTCCTATAAACGCTATTTTTCCATCATTCTCTTCTAGAAAGTTTCCTGTTGAATACAGAAATACAAGAAAAAAATACAAGAAAAATCTTTTTTTCTCTCCTCACCCTGCTGTTTTATCTCTTTTATCCTTCATTAGCATAAACCTGCATTTACAAAGCAACCATTTGTGATATTTCCATTCAAATTCGCCCTTAAAATGCACTTACAGAGGGTAAGTGCGGCAGTTCGTTAATACGGGGCGCTGGGGCGCCGCCTCCCTCCAAATATCTAGAAAAGAAAGTTACTTAAACATGTTAAACATACATTTACATAATGCGAAATAATTATAAAATAAATAATTGTGTACTCCTACATCGCGCCTGGTAGTTTGG